>QWTY01009967.1:10550-39704 GCA_008033365.1 Pseudorectes ferrugineus
TTCCAGTTTTAAACACAAGGGCAAGTCTAAGAGCTTCACTGAAAGGGAGCAAAGCACCAAGGTCACTTCCATTAATCACCACTTCCTACATCACTTGGGCATTTAAAAAAATATTTACTCTCCATCCATCTTTAAATTTCAACCCTTTCAAGCCAATTATTGAAATACAGTGTAGCCCCGCTACGATTTTAGGGTTTATCAGTTCACTAACCTTACCAAGCCACTCTAAAGGCCTCACAATGCAAAAAACTTAAGAGTGCCTGACCTAAATTCGTGCAAGTAGAAACAGCTCAACTCAGGTCAGCCTAGCACAATGGCTGGATGGGTTGGTAGGAGACTGCAGGGCTTCAAAAAACCCTCTGGTCCTTAAAAAAAACCCCTGGCAGCAGAATCAAACACTGCATTGCAGCTGAAAGCAGGGTGCTGGAGGGTGCATCCCAAAAGCAGCACAGGGCCATTAGCAGGGTGCTGGTATTAATTGCATCCTTACTGTTAGCAAAACCACACACCAGATATTGTCAGTATGATTTACAGGCTGTTTTGGTTTTACCTCTGTTTTGTTCAGTGCTGTCAGATCATCCCGAGAACGAAACTCCTGATCTGCTCTGTAACATGACAGATTTAGGATGGCATCTCGTGGGAACGGGGGCTGGCTCTTCATTAATGGGTCCCCTTCTTTGCCAGTGTGACTCCTCCTGGGTTCAGGCAGTCCCCAAAAGGGATGTCAAGAGTTGGAGAATCACATCTGTCATGCAATGCCCTCTTCTATCCTTCCTTACTCCTCTCTCATAAAGAGGTAACAGTGGATTTTCATGGGTGTTTTAGGCAGGGACTACCCAGCCAGCCAGACCCCATCTTTGCAAACTGATTTTGTTTGAACTGATGCAAAGCCTGGCACAGAAACTCTCTGAAACCAAATTTATACATCAGATGGTCATTGAACTTGCACCCACAGAACCCTTCCTTAAGAGAGTCTTCTAAGTTGCTCACACAGTGCTGACCACAGTTTTAACTAAAGCCTGTTAAAAACACACCCTCACTTAAATTGGAAGAGTTTTGTGAGTCTGAAAGACTACTTCCCTGCTCCCACTGCTAAGAGAGAGATGAGACTTTAGCTCCAAATGTATGAAACTTAATCCCTCTGTTTTCATAATCTACATCTTCTCTACAGCCTGTTAGCTTTGCTTGATATATTGTCCCCTGGAAACCATGAGTAACTTCAATATTGAAAACAGAAACAATAGCTCCGAACACAATGGCACATTTTACTTCACAAACTCCATCTGAAATGGTATCTACTCATCTCTGTAGGACACTTCTCATAGCTCTGGGGGGAGAGCATCTGCCAGAGGAGAGCGACCGCCCAGCGCAGTACAATGAGGAAACTGTGCCAAGCACAACATAACCACAGGTTTTAACTCCACGCTGGGAGGAGACTCCTTTGTCTTCATTTCTTCCTCTCTCCCTACCTCCAAACCCCGAGATGTTTTGCCTGCGTATCTGGTTCCAAACACATGTGTATCTCGTCTTTGGGGGGATTTAGAAAGGAGTACAGACAACAAATCCCACCGCCCGAGCGGGCAGAGAGAGCTGCACATGTAACAGATACCTTGCTGCAGGCCTCCAGGGAGGTAACAAGCAGCCAGCAGGACAGGAGGTTTCCAAGAGCTCAGAGCCAGCTGCCAGCCTTACACCCCAGCTCCAGCACAGGCCCTTCAGCTCAGGCACTGCCCAGCCTTGGGTGCCGTGCTGCCATCTCCCCAGGATGCTCATCTCGCACATAGGGACAGCAGAGGTGGTCAGTGCCTGGGAAGGGCAGACCCCAAAAGCATTGGCTGTCCAGTTGGGCTTGCAATGCAGGGAGGAAAGGATTTGCATGCTAGAATACAATGTGAGAATAAACCTAGGTTTGCAACAACCAATCCTTACTGGTGCCTACTGTAATGGCATCTCAGAGATTGGTTTCTCTCTGTAGATTTATTTCTGGACAGGGAGGACAAAGTTCACGGGTATCAGAAAAGCTGTTTTAAAGAGCCCTCCCATCACTAGCACAACCACACAACACAGGCACCTTAGCTGCACACTCAGACCCACACCAGCATCTTCTGGTCCCTGCCCCAACATGCAGCATGGACAACGTTCTCTCTCTTCAAAAGCGAAAGGGGAATTTGGGTAACATCTGAGTTCATAAAGTCCATGCCCAGAAGGAGAATCCCAGGGGACCTGGGACCAGAGCTGTCCCAAAGGACCTTGTAGATGGAGCAAACCATGACGCATGACTGCAGTGGGAGGAGGGACAACATGTCCTGCAGGACAAACACAACCCAGCACCCTAAGAAGGGAGGCTAGGACTGAAATCTTATTTTTTTAAGTACAAGTCTGCCTGAGGACTTTCATTAATTTAATTGAGAACGAAAGCAAACCCTGGGAAAGTAGACGGGCTTAGACGGCGGCCACGGCGGCTGCGTGTGCTGCTCGGAGCCGGGTGGGCACTCCAAGTGTTCACAGGGCCTCTGTGTTACGCTCCGCAGGCTCGAGCCCTGCTCTGGGATTTCTATTCAGATAATAATCATCCATCTCTGGACACATTCCTTGTGGACCAGATGCTATTCTGTGTATCGTACCAACTAATCACATGTAATATTTGGCAGGGTATGAAAAGCATCGATGGAGGTCTTTGACAACAGTGGGGGTTATTTTGGTCTTTTTTTATCTCAGTAGCTTTTAAGTGGCACAGGCACACTGTCAAGAAATACTGTCAGGGCTGTGACTTTTCCAAACTTCCAGATGAGAAAACTGCTACAAGTCGTGAGGGAGAAAGAGCACATGGAGGCAGATGCTTGCATCCAGGAGGAGAGGGACTCCTTCCAGCTCTGTCCTTCCACTGGAGGTTTCCAGCCTATATCCCTGCCTGGTAGCATTTGCAAGACCTGATGGTGAGACCATGGTCAGCAGTACCAGGTGCAAAAGGTACCCAGCACATTGTTACGCACCGCAGGCAGCACAGTGCTGCCTTCAAAGCCAGAGCTGTTGTTCCCATCCCTGTCAGAGCAGCAGCAGAGTTTTAAGCCAAGGGTGTCCGTGTGGGCTGAGCAGCAGCACCCATGGATTCATAGGCAGTTGGGTACATGTCCAGCTTGCCAGTGAGCATCCACGCCTGCTCTCCTCTGGCAGATGCTCCTCCAGTAACACGAGGAGCAGTGCAGCACCAGGAACAGTTTGTACTTAACTAGGCATGTTCTCAGTCATAAAACAAAAACACAAGTGTTCTCCAGCCTGCCTGGCCACACATGCAAATCATGGTGGCCAGCTGGAGGGTACACACTGGGTGTGCACTGATGCAAGGTGTGCTTGGGTGATTCAAGGAAAGGGTGCTGGGGAAAGCAAGGAAATTGTAGCCCCAACAACTCATCACATCCAGCAGCTCCATCCAAACATTTCTGAGGGGAAGGACGTGACCTACAAACTACTTTGATGGGCAGGCTGATGTCCATCCAGGCCAAGAGCAGTGATGATGCAGATTTCTATGCCCTTCCACATCTTGTGACCAGCTTTAGAAGCTGGATGGGGCAGACAGGCAGGGCAAACAAGCACAACAGTCATTTGTTCCCTGCTGGGCACTGTGCAGGCATCCAGGGCTCTTTCTCATCCTCCCCATGGGTTTGCACTTGTCTGTTCTCTCCTCCTTTCCATCACACAAAGCCACAATAAAGAAACATCAGAAAGATATCCAGATTGTAGAAACATCCTCAAAAATGTGTTGAAAAGGCCAACAAGCTGCAGGTACCACACAGCTCTCGTCTGCCCTAGCCCCTGGCTCAGGTAGGAAATTAACATTTCACAGACTCCCTCTGAAATTACATTATGATATTTTGTCACAGAAAGTATCCACGAAGACACTTACTTGCATCAAAGAGATTCAGGCCACATCCAGGCCCTGTAATTCCCGTATGAGCAGCAGTCAAGCTGTCTGATGGCACTGCAGTATGAGACCTGGCTGCTGGTTTTGAAAGCCCACATGATCCTTGTGTCCTCCATAGGGTTATCTATCTTTAGCACCTCAGCATTATGGCTGTAAGGAATCAGGTCTAGAGAACTGCCATCTGCAGAACCTAGCACTAAAAGTTCAATTAAATAAATAAAAGAAAAAGATATCAAGAAAGAAGTGAAGTGAGTAGGAGGTGGGAGGAGGAATGACACATCAGCTGCTTTCTACCGGGCACAAACAACTTCAAAAATTAGGTTCCACGTATGCAGCCTGCTGAGAGTAAGAAAAATATCAGAGCACAGAATGGCCCATTTTCCATCAGAAAGCAAGACACCAGCCTCATCAAAGCACAGCTACTGCCAACCTCCCTTGGTTATCAAACATGGGCAGAAAAGGCATGGGAGGGCAGCAACTACACTCCCACGGCCAGCACAGAGAACTGCTCTCTGCCAGCAACCCAGATGCAAAGTTATCTTGCTTCATTAAGGCTTCCTTTGGCTCAAGTAACTGACCAAATAAATTACACTACCAGACACACATATACACACAAATAACTATTTTGCTGAGCCAGGTGCAGACAATTGTTTCTAGCCCTTCATCTGGGACTGGTGCACGTCTCCCCACGAGGTCAGATGCTGGAGAACATTGCGCTGGCCAAGAACGAAGGAAAACCTGAGAGTGGCTTAGGAACAACAGAAACAAAACTCAGAAGAAATTCTTTCCACCCTAACAGGTGCAGAGATGTGATTAAATGTGCCTCAAAACTCAGGCTTTCAACACGGCCTGAGCGTCACACTGCAGATCCAACATGGTCAAGGAGGCTTTGAAATCCCACCCCTGCTTTGAACCCTGCAGATCAGTATCAACCTGGAGAAGGATTTGAAGCCGGAGGAAGATGCTCATGTTTCGAAAGCAAGCACCAGCAGGGGGAAGGGGAGGCAAAGGGGCTGTTCTCCATTACAAGAGAAACTGCAAGAGCAGCTTGGGCAGGTGATCCCCTTGCCTGGATGTGGGACTGAACAGCATGAAACACTGCAAGTACAACAGAGGCTTGAAAACAAAACCAGATTGCCCTTCCTAACCATACTGAGATATGCAGCAAGGTAAACTGCCAGACAGCTTCACTTGCCTTTCTGTTAAAACTGAGCAAAGGAATAGGATTCAAACACCAATTCTGCTGACAGATGGGCTGACACTGTAATAGTATCTCGTCTACTTAAAAGCATCTCTCAAATGTCAAAGGTAGAAAAAGAACTCCAGACTTCATATCCTGACTCTGAATGAGTCCCTCGAGGTATTGCTTCCATATTTGATCCATGGAGAAAGAACCTATTTCTATCATCAGATAGGAACATAGAGAAAGAAGGAAAAACTAATATGAGGAAGAGATACTGCTGGGGGGTTATGGGGTTGATTCTGAGTATAATGCTGACTTGCAGGAGTCTGACAGTTCTGGGACATGTACAGGTGCCCTGTGTGCCTGCAAGCAGATTAAAAAAATCAATTAAACTACTC
This sequence comes from Pseudorectes ferrugineus, assembly GCA_008033365.1. NCBI lineage: Eukaryota > Metazoa > Chordata > Aves > Passeriformes > Pseudorectes > Pseudorectes ferrugineus. Next base: position 16,054 of record QWTY01009967.1, read on the forward strand.
CAAAAAGCAAGAAAAAGAGCCAATTTCTGCAAAATCAATGAATTCTAGGATGCAGAGGCCACTTTTCCATGCTTCGGCACTCATGTAAAGGCGAGGTTTTTTCATGATGCCACTGAATTTTCAGGCACAACCAAATTCCCTTCCCAGGGAAACCTCTCTCACACTTGGAGCCAGCAGCTATTATGGTGCCACACTGACAGCAGTGAGCATACAATGATTATGTAGGCAATGAGTACCTACAAACTGGCTTATTCTTTACTGTGAGGGTGGTCAAAGACTGCAGCTGGCTACCTAGAGGAGTGGTTAATGCCCTAAGCCTCTCAGTAGTTAAGAGGCATTTAGACAATGCCCTTAACTTGCTTTAATTTTTGGTCAGCCCAGAAGTGCCCAGGCAGCTGAACTACATGATCATTTTATGTCCCTTCCAACTGGAATATTCTATTCTAATAACAAAGGCATGTAAGATGGACATACAGCAAGAATTTCTCTATTTCAAGATTACGACACTCTCAGAAGAAGAGAATTTTCTGTGAACTTTTACTGTCCGTGGAGCAGAACCCAATACCCAGGACTGAATTTAAAACTCCACATGAGAACAAAATTATCAGTCTGAGTTCTTGACATGATCACAGTCACTGCTGCATCTGGATACCTGACAGCCACATGCTAATTTATCCTCTCAAATCCATGGGAGATTAACTCTTTCAGGACATGGAATCCAAAGGACAAATCTCTCAAATCCAGCTCTCCTGCTTTAGTCAGGGCAGGGAAAAACTACAGTGTTCTGTCTTGCAGCTCTTATGGTGCTTTCACCGCCTGAAGAAAATCAAACAAAAGGCCAATATACATTTTGTGCCTTTAGACTAAGAATTACAGTTTGCCCCAGCAGAATTACGAGAGATCATTGTTAAACTTGCCAGCCACATGGAGAAAAAGAGCCCCCAGTGCTGGTGGGCTGGAGCACATGGAAGCTGTGACTGCAATCTTCCCTGCACAGAGCTCTAGCTGCTGATCTCCCAAAGACAGGACACAGCCACTGTCCAGCACAAGTGGTTCAATCTTGAAGTCTGCCTTCCCAGCTGTCCCCATCTCCCTTCCTTACATTGGTAAAATGTTGCTGGCAACGTAACACGCTGATTTCAACAGAGAGCTCCCAAGCTTAACTAATCATGGTGAACATAGGCATTATTTCTTTCAATTTATCTTGCAGCTTCTCATGCCTTTTCTAGCCCTTAACACCAGACAGACATACTTCTGCTCAGAGCTGGTATGTGCTATTGAAATACAAATAGGCCACTATGAGGGAAGGAAAGAGTTAGTTTTCCATTCTGAATATTGACTTACTTGAGAGCCTGATGTATTTGAAATCAATTTTTTAAAATATATTTAAAGGGCTCTCTTTTATAGAGGGACTTTGTTATGACGTGGAAAATTCACAGCTCCCAACATCAAGCCATGGGTGGAGGGAGTCTGGAGTATGAATTAAAAATAATGTGGTTGTTTGCAGAAATTAGCGGCACCGATTTAAATCCACACTCCCCTCCCTCCTCAAATAATCACCCTGTGAACAGAGGTGGTTTATGGAGCCCTCTGGAAAATGTTCCTCATGGCCTCCATTCCGGACCCAAAATAAAATACATTACATCGCAGCAAATACTTCACCAGGGTGCTGCTCTCTCTTCCCCGGACCCACGCCTCCCATTTGTTGGTAATTAAATGAAACAGCAGGTGCTCAGACCACAAGCGCAGCAGGGCTGGAGCGAGTGCAGTGATTAAACCCCCCTGGAATGTCTTCTTGGAGAGCTGCATCTTTCCAGGGACCGGACTCTTGGAGGAAAGATGAGATTAGAGGCGAGGGTTGGGTCAGTCTTTGGCTGTGAGCTCCACGATCAGAGGGTGCTTTCGAAGCACGATGGATCACTAGAAACATCAGGTCTCTGAGGAAGATGCTGGCTCCTCTGTTTTGCTAAGCCACCTTCCCAGCATCCTTGCTACAGGGTGCACACAACGCAGCGTGCTCTGCCTCTGGGCTGGAGACATCTCCTTTCTCACCCAGCCGAGACCCATCATAACAATGCACAGCAGCCTCCCCCATACCCAGGCATGTCTGGGCACCTCAAATCTTCAGGCAACGATTAGCAATGCAGTCCCCGAGGCAGGAAGCCATCCCAGCCTAACCCTGGGTGAGGCCAGGGAATGGATACATCACAAGGCAGAGTGTCAGAGCTAGCCAGGAGAGCTATGGGTTGTGTCTGAACACATGACACACCAGGTCATGCTAATGAGATGTTCCTAGTTGCCACCCAGAGCAAATGCCTGCAAGCCCAGAGAACAATTTTGTAAGACTAACTCACTCTTTGGGATGCGTCCTTACCCCATGACTCTTGGCACATCCATTTACCTGCTGCCTTTGTGCTGCAATCTCATCCACAGGTACTCCAAGGACACAGCGTCGACTGAACCCCCCCCAAATCCTTCACCTGAAAAAGAATGATCCTTGCTGCCACCAATGCCATCAGCAAGTTTCACCTCCTGAGACCAGAAATCAAGCAAAACAAAAGGCAAATGCTATTCTGTTATTGACAGGGCAGACGCAATGCTGTAAGACATGGACAGGCATGGAGCAAGGGGCATTTAGGGGCAGCCAGAGCTGAGCAGCCCATCACACCAGCTCTCCCTGCATCCTGCTCTGGGGCCTCTTTGTTTTGCCCCAGTGAAGTCTTTCCCCTGCTCACCATGCACTCCATCAACAGCCACGTCTCCCTCCCATCCCAGCATGCCAGTCTCACTCAGGTGACTTCCCATGGAGACAAGCCGGGATAATCACCCAAAGGCCACCGGTACGTCCTAACTCTGGGGGACCCTAAACCAGTTACCAACTGGGATAACACGGTACAAGCTTGGAAATAAATTCCTCATCCCTTCTACAAATTCCATTTCCGACCACAAGACTCCATGGGACCAGGACATAATCCCAAGAACGAAAAGCACTATTTATATTTCTGCTGAGCACTTCACTTCTCTTTGGTCACTCTGCTGATGTTTCACTTCTTCACCAAACCCTGTCAGAAATGGCTGGGGGCTCAGGGGGAGGAGAGGGAACGTGCTCATTACGGTCTGGCTTAGCTACTGTAATACAGCTAACATTTGGCTCTGTTAAAAACACTCCAAGCCAAAGACTTCAAAGCATTTTACAAACATTAATGAATAAACTTTCTCCAGGAGGGCTGATTATAGCCCCCATTTTATGGGTGGATATTTCCAGATAACCTTCCTGCCGCACCAGAAGTTCCCCCCTCCTTCTTCCACACCGCAGACTCCGAGCTCCTAATTACACAAAAAACATTTCCACATTAAGGCGATGAAATATATTTTGACCTAAGAGTGGAACAGGATTCAGCATGAGGTTTCCTAACAACAACAGGCAGGAACTGACAGCCCTGGTGCTCCTGCAGCTCACAGCACACCCCTGCTCAGCTGTATAATGCAGGGCTCTCCCACACCCAGAACGAACCTGAACTTTGTAGGGCTCCTCTCTACCTTGGAAGCACCTTCTGCAAAGCTTTCTCTTTACATAAGGATAGCCAGGGACCACCTTCATGGAGCACACCACTTGCTCCATCTGCCTTACTCCCAGAATCCAACGGCAAATGAATCTCTACCACCTCCTGAACCACCAAGTGCTAAATCCCGCCCTTACGTGCAAGCAACCAGCACCCTGTAACCCCCAGCACAGTAACATAATGAGCGTTGCACAAGGCAGCAGAGGTTTTTGCAAAGCTGCACCAACAGTTACCAACACACCAAAAACTACCAGACAACCTGGACTTGTTAAAAGGACACAGGTGTTCGTCATGTGCCATCCCACAACACATTCTCTTCACCAGGAAAACACGTGACAGTTTTGTTCAAGCAGCAGCACATCACTGTAGTGACCAGGAAAAGCCTGGACTTGGATTTCAAAGATCCCCAGACAACAGAGAGGCCCCAACATCCCAACTCACTGGGCTGTCAAAAGCCAGAAATTAGCAAGATAAAATGAAATGTCTGCGAAATAATTTTTTGGTCCAGGTGGATAAGGTGTATTCCCTTCTAAGACAAAATTTCAGTCATTAAACTCATCCTAGTCCTTTGAAAGAACTTTTTCCCTATTATCATTTTACTTAGTCCTTTTCTGGTTTGCTTTCTAATTTCTTCCCATTTGGCATTTTCCCCTCTCTTTCACAGTGTTTTCGTGGTTTGTCCTTCACCTCTCTCAAAACACCTGGCTGAAGGGAGCAGCTCAGCAAGTCTCACTGGTTTTCTTAACACACCCTTTAAAAAATAAATGCATCAAGACTCAGATAATGGCTCTGATGTTTCCTATGTTTGCAAAAGCACCACTAAATCGATTAGGATCTGCCCTTGACTGACCTGGTGAGGCACCCCTGGATCGACACTGATGCCTCAAGAATGGCTTTACTAGAGAGCTCTGCTTGTACTGTACGATTACAGAAATTATCTTAAACACACTGGGATGCTTTTCTGAGTCTCTGCCTAGTCCTTTGTGAGCTTGTTCACAGCTTCTGCCATCAAGAACTTGTCAGCAACTTGTTGAAGTGGGAACCTCCTCACTGGACTGCAACTCCCTGCTCTGCTGCCTTTGCACTCTCACAGGGTCCCAGATAGGATAGCTTAAAAATACTTCAGTTATGGGCACTTGTGTGGGTAAATGCTCAATGGCAGGTGTGGACTCAGCAGGCTGCCAGCCAGAGCAATGCCAAAGGATCTGACGTGCTGTGAGAGTTCAGGTCCTCCCTTTCCTGCACAGATCCGACAGACCAGAACTCTCCTTTTAAATGGAACAGCAAAAGGTGGAGAGCAAATCCCTCAGCTTGGCTGAATGCTGTTCAAACAGGGCACCCAGGAAGGAGTGTGCACATAGCTGTCCTTCCCCCAGAGCATCACTATCCCTGCTTTTTGCGTGACTTCACAGTGTGTCTGCTCAGCTCTGTGGGTTTTACTGCCCTGACCGCTCCACTTCAATGCTTCCCCTGAATGGAGGGAAGTGGAAATTGCAAAAGACAATTCTGCAGTGGGAATACTTGCATTTGCACGAGACATGAAACTGCTCTGGTTGCAGAAAAGGAGAACCATGCTGTGGCTTGAGGCAAGCAGGAAGGGAATAGGGGACAAACAAACTCCCGACTTCATGCTCCATACATTGATGATGAAAAGATCAGTCATTCAGATGCTATGGGGAAGAGGCAAATAGCATCCAGTGCTCATAAATCAGGCTGGGGTGAGCCTGATCAGGAGCCTTTCCTATGGCAGGCAGGACTGTACACAGTCCACAGTGGAAGAGACGCCAGTTGATGCTTTTCTGTGTCCTGTAAGCAAATCATGGTGTGACAGGACCAAGAGCTACTGCTCCTTCCAGACAGGGCCTTCCCACATCTGAGCCTGTCAGAGCAGAAAGCCGGGAGGGGTGAGGTGACATGGAAAAGAGCCCTGACAGAGCCCTGCATAAACTTTCCATTATGGCTGGGCAATTTTCTATTTGCACTTAAATGCAATAATGTAAATAAACTCCCTGTAACCCTTCCAGGGCTATTTAGGACGTTTGTGAAAACAACCAGCTCCTCTCATCGCGAGCCAAGGGATGCGAACACAACAGGCACTTCTCATCTTGGTCTCCGCACACTTAATGAAAGTGAAGGATTGTATTCCCTGCACAAAAGTGGAATTGTGTTTCAGGGCTGGGGGTGTGAACTCCATGCAATTTTCTGGCAATATAAATAATTGAAAGCTGAGTATGATTAGGGGAGAGTGACAACGTACAGGAGGGGGTGGGATTGTCACGCCTGAACTTTCGGGGCTTGGGTGCTTAGGGGAAAAAAAGGCCATGGAAAAATCCTGCTAAGGAATTTAATTTTCACAGAGATATTCCAGAAAAAAAATAAAAAGGCTGATCTTGATCTCTGGTAAGAGGAAATATGCTAATAAAGTGGCACTTGGAGAATTTGCTGCCTGTGTGAGGCCAGCAGCTCCAGAGCTGTAGCTTTGGCTGGGGCCGGTCCCACAGCCAAACCACTCTCCCGTGTTTTATTGTTCCAGCAAACAAAACCTGGAACAAGGGTAACAAACAAGTGGGCTGCTCCCAAGGCTGAGCTTTAAGTCCTGCTGTGGAGATCTATGATGAGAGCTTCCAACATCAAAATAATGGAGATGGAGGAGGGATAACACGGGAGGTATACACTGAGCCTTGACACACTCCGATGAAGAAAGGCTTTCAGCCCAGTTTTTACCCTGATTCTGCATAAACCCTTGTATGAGATACTGTCCAGGCACAAAACCAGCAGGTCTGTGCCCCATACCAAAGCTTTCCATCATGATTCAGAATTTTTGGCAATTTCAGGCACGTTTTTAGATTTCCATTAGCATCACAAACTTGCAGGGACTCATGCTTCTGATACATTGGATTTTTAACATGTAAAGCAACCAACAGCTATGAAAATAGGTCTGAGTCCTCCACAGCTGATATAAGTCACCTCAGTTCATTAGGAAGAACTTGTTGCTTTTCCTCTCGGTGGCTGTATCCAGGAGAGTCCTTCCCATAATACAGGGTCTCCAACATCCTCACAGCCTCCAAGCCAGCAGTAAAGGGGGGATGTAGGTACTGCTGGTAAGAACAACTTACACAAACCAAAACTCCAGAAAGCAATAATTCCAGAAAATGACACTTTTGACCAATTTCACTGTGTTCTGTGCCTGTTAGAGGCAGACCACATACAGCTAAAAGGACACAGCCAAGAAGTCAACAACCTCTTTGTGATGCTCCCAATATTTCTTAAAGAAAACCCAAACAAACAAAACTCATTTGCCTAACTACATATAGAGCCCAGACCACCGAGACAGAGTGGCATGGGCATCACCTCTGCTCTTGCCTTGCTGCTGTCACACCCTGAGGAGTTGGCTAAGCCACCACCTCACTTTCTAAGGTCACCCATGTCCTGGCCAGAGAGGTGGATTGGTGCTGAGCAGCAAATATTGCCCCGTAGCCACCTTGCAGGAGATTCCCATGCTGCAGCTTAAGGGCAATATTCAAGTGTCAGATTTATGCTCCAACAGAACCCAAGTGAAAAAGTACAAAGGGGAAGGTTCCCATAAGCTGGGTCACCTTCTCAACCACGGGTTCTTTGCCATGGTCATATTCAATGCATCTCTGTTGTAGCTTGGCAGGCACTTTGCCATTTCCTCATCATGGCCCTCATCTTTGTCTGACGTGTAAAGTCTCTTTAAAAACAAATACTGGAAGCTGAACAGATTGTTTTGCCAAGCAAACATTTAAATAATGATGGAAATAAGAATTATAAACAATTCCATTTATTCACTGAACACAAAGATACTGCCCCAAGCCAGTTGGTATCCTAAGGCACTGAGGGCTAGAAGGACAAATGGTATTTAGATAGCTTTTAAATCAGTGGAGACAACCATTCTCAGCTCAATAACCATGTCAGCTATTAATTTTTTCCCAGGGGCATCTCAATTCCCCTGGGAAGGCCTGTTACGAGCTTGCTGCTGGGCTGTTTTTCTGAGAGCAGGCATTTAGGGGTCTCTCCTACTGAAAGCCAAGTCTTGCAAGTGTGTCTGCACCAGGAGCTCCAGCACAGCTGCCAAAACACAGGAGGAACCGTCAGCCCTCACAGACAGCGGTGCAGGGCTCCTCCTGGAAATCTGGTTTTCTGCATCCCCTGTAAACCTTGCACTGCCAGCCTCCCCGCTCACTGTCTGGGATAACAGCAGCAAACAACTGGCCCGTGTTTACTCAGAAGAAAGGATGTGCCATTTCTCCCCAAGGAGCCAGCACTGACCTTTGGGAACAGAGGTGTTGACAGACCCACATTCAGATTTCCTCTGAATTTTCCCAGTCTTGTTTCAGTTTCAATAATGCTCTTAAGGAAGCTGTTTATAAATGAAACCCTACAGCTGTTGCAGTAACTCCATCCCCACAGTTCCAAGATTATCAGGGATGCCCCTGAAGCCAAGCACTGGGTCTGAACCTCATGGGTCAGACATGGAGCCAGGCCCCTGGTCTGGAGAAGGATTTCACAGCAGATCTCAACATTTACAGCAGGGCCAGGATGCTGAGGCCCAGCATCCCACACCAAGGGAACGGGAACAGGGGAAACTTGATCCTTGCAACCCAGACCATCCTGGCCAAGGCCAGCACAGCCCAGAGCAGAGGGAGGCACATGCAGAGCCCAGCAGGAAAAACAGCAATTTCACTGTGCACTTGCACCACAGCCAGATGCAGCAACCTCTGCCATGCTGTTCCTCCCCTGCCCGATTCAGCCCCACCTTCTCCTCCAGCTTTCCTGCCCATTTCCTTACGCACCCTCAGATGCACACACACAGCCCAACAGAAACACTCCCTGAGCTCATCAGAGGCTGGGAATCCTTTCAACACAAACCTCCCACGCCGCGAGAGGGGCAAGCTGCATCTCGCACCGAGCCACGGCAGCAGCCCTCCTTCCCTCCCTTCCCTGCCCACAGTGCCAGCCAGGAGCTCTGCACAGGGTGGCACCTGCAGAAGAGAGGGTCACCCATTGCAGAGTGACCTCGCTGCTCTGGATGGCTGGGAAGACCAGTGGGTGACTCTGCTCATGCTGCTAAAGAGGCCTGGTGGGTTGAGGGTTAGGAGTCAGCATTTGCAAACACAGGAGAACACTTGCCCCATTGCATTCTTACCTACGCTCTTCACCACTGATAAACTTAATGCATGCTTGAACTTGTCCATTCACTGTTCCTGCAGAGCTAAAAGCATGAACAACATGAAATATCAGAGGCCCTACAAAAACACTCAGTAATGAGTTAGACTGCACCAGACCACCAGAATTAAGGTTGTGGGTCTCCACTTGGGCAATTAACCCAAACTAACTACTGGAGTGAATATATGCAATTCCATCAGAATCACAGAATTCCCTCTTTGCTCTGCCCCAGAAAGCCTGCATGCCAAAGCCATCAGGTCCTGTTTCAAATCATAGTGACCCAGTGAAATCCAGGGTGCTCAGGCACATGGCACAGTTACAACCAAACTGGGAATGAGAGTGGACATTACACTATTTGATACAGCTTGGGGAATGGAGAAAGGGATGTTGTTACAGTATGGTGTAACAGGAGAATGATTGATAACAGCAACGTTCACGTGAACTCCAGTCTGAGTAAGAAAAGCAGAGATACAGACTGCAATTACTAGTTTTTATACTACCATTTTTGTTTAATGCCATCTTCAACGTTCAGTTACTCCATTATAGCACTATAAACAATCAGGATGACCCTAGCAATAACAAATTAAGCTCTTGATGTTTTATCATCAGAATGAAAACTCCTTACATGTCTTTCCTCTTCCTAAAAAAATTCTTGATAGTCTTTACTTTTTAATGTTCTAATTGGCTGCTAGTGAGTTCCTCTTTCTGTGCCACTTTGAAGAAAACCTGCTTAGATCAGCAAACTACGTTGGGCAGATAATATTTTGCTGATACACAAAGTCAGTGCTCGAACAGAGCCTTGTTTATTTGCCTTTTCAAAATTGTGACATTTCAGACATCTCCTTGCAGCCAGACCGCCTGTGTGTGCCATTGTGTGGGGAGACTGAGATCTGCCTACCTAACATTCCTGCCGCAGCTCCAGGGGGGAAGCTGTTCGCCTCTCGCGCAGCCAAACACACAACGTGGGATGGTGGCATGCTGCTAAATCCAGCTGCTGTGTTTTGCCTTGGAGAAAGCTGCATTTCACCTGTTGTGAGGAAGGATCCTCCCCCAGCTCCACACACAGAGACCCAGCCATCCTCACGGAACAGAGGGTTTGGTCCCTCTGCTGAGGTGCTGGTCCTGTTCATGCTCTGACTGCAGGCACTGAGTAACACTGGCATGGAATCAGAGCAGGACACTTGGAGTCACTGGATAAAATGCAGCAGATGACCACTGGTGACTGAAGCTGAGAGACCAGGCATGGATCCTTGGTCCCATTTTCCCTGCTCACTTTGCTGGGGAGGGGATTTCTTAGCAGTGGGACCAGCACCCAACTGGGGTTATAATAGCTGTAAAAAGCCCAAGGTGGTACTGAGCAATTGCAAGGGTGATATGGGGAGAGGAGAAAGATCCATCCTTCGTGCTTGCCAGCTGCAAACCTTGTGGTTGCCTTCCAGCCCAGCATGGCCACTGGGAGGGTGAGAGCTGGCTGCATCTCCACACTTCTCCACCTTATGCTTTGGGCAATTATGCACACACTCAACTACAAATCCCCATCGTGCTAACAGCCTCCAAAAGCACTTTCCAGCAAGAAAAACACAGGCCTTTCATCTGTAGATGTCTTTTACTGCGCGGTGGAAATGCCAGGAGTTATCCCTGCTATCCTAATAAAACAGTGTCCTTTCTCAGCTCCTTTGGGGACAACAGGAGCATTATTGAACTATCACCTCAGGACAGGATTCTGCAACCACCACCAGCAAATCCATCAATGATGATGGGAGACCTCAAACAGCATCCAGGGAACGTGCCCCGTGAGCCACCAGCCTGTCACAAGGGTCAGCACTACTGACAGGTGATGATCACATCACTCTCCTCACACTCCAATGTTCCTCACTGCAGGCAAGTGCAAGAAAACAACATTCAAAATATTACATTAGGAGGTAGCTCTGACCCCACATGGTGCTCAGGTGCAAATGTCTCCCCAGGGTGAAAGGCAATAGATAATTGGATTTGACAAGCAATTTACAGTAATGCTTTCATCTATGCAGAGTTAATTCAATCTTTTCAATCCTATTTACAGAAACACTGGCACCCACATGTATTCTGCTGCCATCATTTGACCCATGCTCAGGAGCAGATGTGACTTGGTTGCACAATTAAATGATGCAGCAATGCCCTAATTTAATTTAAAATCTGTGTTTACAGATATCCAGCTCTCAGTGAAGCAGCACAGGGCTGACACTTGGCTTGCTGCTTTGGGTTCTGTTTGCTGTACTTCTCACACCTTTGTGAGGCAAACAAATCCTATGGTATGACCAGCCTTACTGCCCTATTACTCAACTTAAAAACAACCTGATTCCCAATCCGAGCATATGTACTGCTGAAATAGCACAGCCAAACTCTCCTGGGATTTGAATTCTTGGGACAGAGCAGCCTCTTACCACCTGCAGTGCCTAATAGAATTTGCAAAGAAGTATTTTAAAAAATGCAGCTTCTACTAATGCTACAGCTCTCAAAACCACTGAGCCACTTCCCACAGAGACAGCCGTTTGGGCAAGGGTGAGCGGTTTTTTAAAGCAACATGGAGAAGTGAAATTAATTATCTGTATTCCTCCCTCCTTGCTCCTGGGCAGCCCCCTGCGTTTCCCCAGGGGTCGTATCCAGTCTCACCGTCAACGCCAGGCACTGCAGCCCTGATTAAGTCATTACAAGTCAGCCCTTGTTCCTCCACTTCCAGTCAAGAGCAAAGGAGACACGTGCAGGCTTCGGAAGCCCTGAAGTGCAGCTCTGTCGTTGACACAGCAGGGCGAGTGGAGCTGGCAGAGACCTGTGGACTCCAGCTGTTTTGGACATGAGTGGTGCCCGTGAGCTGGCTGAGCATTACTCCCTAAGCATTTGCTTGGTTTTCTCCTGGAATGGCCACATGGGGATAAGCAGGGACATCATCAAAGTAGATTGATTATGCTAAGACCACCTTACCATGCATGGTATCAGATTGCAAACCCCACGTTCCACCAGTGCTAGGTTAGAAGTTCAAGCTTCCAGCAAAAATCTGGAAAGTGCAAATCATCTCAAGATCTGGAGCAAATTTCTCTTTGAGCAAGAATCTCTGCACATCAAGCCACAGGTTTCCCAAAAGGCAAGGGTTACCCAAAGTGCCCCTAAGCATTCATTTGCTTTTCCAACTCTCTTTGCAAGACTCATTAAAGCTGGAAATACACATTTCTATTCAAGACCCAAAGGAGTTTTCTTTGCCTCACCTAACAGATGCTCAGGCATAATCAAAAACCCAAAAAGAGTAATAGGAAGGAAAAAAAAAAATCACCTATCACCTCTGGGAGTCTAAAAGCACTTTATGGCAGCCTGAGCACACAGGGCCTTGTCCCCATCTCACAGCTGGGAAACTGAGGCACAGATGGACACAGTGACGTAGTACAGAAACATGGCAGGACTGTGGAAATCTCAGGTGAAGACCTCCATTTCTCTAACTCTGCACCTCACGCTGCAAGAGCTAAAGAGGCTGTTGGAGAGGGCTGTCACTGCCCATGCAATGTTGGCCCTGACAGAGATCCCTGAGAGAGAAAAGGGTTAAAGAAGGGAATTTTGTTACTTTCTTGTCGTATTTTCTCGTGGGGGGAGAAGCGTCAGGCAAGCGGGAGTTTTCCACTGGCTAGGCCCCTTTGCACTTATCAATGGGACCTTTCAGGACTCACTCCCTGATTGAGACATCATTTCCTGTCCAACACACTAACCCCATTGATAACTCCACACTTGATGGGAACTTTTCAAACCTACCAGGAAAGGCCGGGAGACCCAGAACAACATATACATGAAAACAGAACTGGGGCGAAAAGAAAAAGAAGAGAGAAAAAGAAAGAAACAGTTTTGGCCACAATTCGCATGCTGACAGCAAATGTTTGTGACTAGGGAGCTGTGCATCTTTAGCAGGTACAGCAGACACAGAGAAGATGCTGACGTACTCTTACAGCAGTGGGACTGGCAGGCCTGGCACTTCAGCCCAGTAAGAAGTAGAGATGGGCACAAGAGGAAGCTTAAGAACATCCCTCTCTTGTCTTCCAGCCACACAGCAAACAGACACTAGGACTGGCTGCAGAAATGGTCACGTTTCACCCAAAAGGCCAGGAGGCCTTAATGACTGATACAGCTTACAAAACAGCCTAGAGACTTCAGGTTTCCAACTACCAGAAACGAAACATAAAGGGGAGCAAAGATGAAACTAGAGCTCTTTAACATACTTCAAAAAAGAACCCGTTTTTTCCTAATTTATCATGCGAAAAGGCTCAGTGTTACTTTTCAGGACACAGCACAGTCAGCTACATCCTCAACACGGACTGTGAGGACTCACTTGATTTTGCAACCTGAGCCCAGCTCCAAACACAAGCTCCAGCCCAAAAATCAACATCTTCCCCAAAGTTCAAGAGTCTCTCAAACCACAGCTTTTATTTTTATCCCAGGCAATTACAGTTTTGCTGCTACAAAGCTACAATGATACAAAAATATCAGTGAATCTGGATTATTGCCAAACAGAACACCAGCCCCAAAGGCTCCCCCTACCCATGCAGGTGCCTGGGAGCACTACCAGGAATGAAGCAGCTGATTCCTGGTTTCATACTTTGGTCAGCAGCTATCCAGCAAGAAAGCTTTTGATGAAATCTAAATATACAGGCACGGAATAGAGCAAAGGAGCTGCACAAAACAGCAGGAGCCAGGATGCTGGCTGGCTAGGTAGATGGTTAGGAGGAGAGCCTGGAAGGTTTCCACTACAATCTCCATTACTGAACTGCTGTGGGAGTGTGCAAAAGCTCTGTTGTTTTCAGTTACTTGGGTAAGTAGTTTCTGGGGGCCCAAAATGTAGCGCTCTCTCTGTTTTAAGTGCATCTGAAGTATTTAAAATTAGGTCCCCTCTTCAATAGGAACCATTCATGAAAATGTCAGCTTTAAATGTCTTTACAGTGCAAGTTACTCGCTGTGAGCATACCACCCACTTATCTTATACCCTACAAGGGCAGAGTCTGAAAAGTTTCAAGATCATGACATGTAACAGACCAAACAAGCACAAAGCCTTATTTAAAGGCACCATTAACCCAGCTGGAAACATGACTAGAAGCATGAGTAGAAATAATATTTTATGTTAGACAGGACAGACTTACCTGCAGGTCAAAGAACTTGCTGTATCTCCGGTAGATGATCTGGGAAGTCAGGTCAGACCATGTTACGTTGATGATATAGACCTGTTCAGGGAAAAGAAAACATAAATCAGGCTGGGCCATGAAGCACAGGATACATCCAAAGGCTGAACAGTCAGCCTAGGTTAATTTCAGATCTCACTGGCTGTTCCTGCTCACAGTGAGGAATATAGCCCTGGGTGCAGGACTAGCCTAAATTGAAGCATGTTGTAGCCTTCAGCAGAAATCTCAGGAGAGTACTCAGTGCTCTCCCACATTTCCCCGTCAGCAGCTCCCACCAACTTTGCTCTGCCTAGGATAAAAGCTCTAATTGAGTGACGCCACATTTTCTGGTCTGTGGTACCACACCCTGCCTTCTACCCTCTTTGGATGGTCCCAGGGCCAGCTGCAGGCATGGCCGGGAGAGCTATTCCACCCTTGAAGCAACAGCTCATCGTGGGGTGCTGATCTCCCACGCTCCAGGGTGTCTTTGTATATGGAGATGTGCCTGTCACCCTTCCCAAGCAAGGAGTGGCTCTGGTTCAACAGGAAATTCAAAGGAAACGCAGCTCCACAGGTGTTGTGGAACCACAGCCATGCACCACAGTTGCTTACTCACACCCATACATGTGTGACAGAAACCGAACCCTGTCACAGCACACCGCTCTTGCTGAGTCACATCGGACCACTCGGCACCTTTGGCACCCACTGGAAGGTGATGTAAATCCGGACAGTGAGAGCGACACTGCTTCCTTACATTGATGGAAACAGCAACAGAAGCCCAGAATAAGCCCAGGATTTCCCTTGTCCAACCCTAGTCCAGCCCTAGAACAATCATCTTACAGAAACACCGTTTTGCCAGAAGCTGTGATAAAAAATGATTCACACACACATGCACACACATACACGAACTTGCACGTATACATTTATATATATGTATATATATACACACACAAAAAACACAAAAATGTTTCCTTTTGACCCTGCTACCTCCAAAACACCTTTTTTAAAAGTTAAAAATGCGCTAGGTTCTGCTCTCTCATACACTTGCCTTCAGGCCAATGCTGGTCCTGCTGCCCTGATGACAGATACGCAACAAGACTTCAGCAGACACAGGATGGAGCTATCAAGGGTTATCATGCAACATCAATATAATGAAAATCACAGCTAGGACAGCTCCTGGGCCTTTATAGCCATTTCCAGGTTTCACATATAGAGTGAGATAACAATCTGGCAGAGGAAACAGGAAAGCATTCCTCCTCCCTCAGCCACAGCACTGCAGCAGGAGCTCTCCCTTTTGCCATGGATGCAGAAGTAAAGCTCTCTGTCTCCAGCAATGGAGGATGGATAAGCATCATCCTCTTCTCCATCTCCCCCAAGACACCAGACCATCTTCCAAGCTGCTCATGCAATTGCTTCTGTATTTTTACCAATAAAAATTATTGCATGAAAATCCCTGGAGGGGTGTTGAATATTGGGCTTAACAACATTTTTCCAAGGACCACCAATGGATTTTTTTTCTTCTTCTTTCCCAGTAGGAGAGGTGTCCTCCCAGAAACCACAGAGATCCTGCAGCCATACTTTCCTCTCTGCTTGTTACAACCACATTCAGTACCCAAGGCAGTCTGCTTCCCATCTCCTGCAGCCCAGTTTCATGACACTCAAGAACTGGAGATGCTGAGCACAGGCTGTACAGAAGATCTGGGGCCTTTCTCATGATTGCATTAAACATATCTGCTCTTCCCACTGAGGGCAGAGACCATCAAGGCTGGCAAAGGGAAGACTGCCCAGGGGTAAGAGCATGACTCTCAGCAAACCCAGGTTACTCCTCTGCTGCATCTCATAATTCTCCTGGAAAGCCAAACCACCTGACCTCCCTCCTGCAATGCCCACACACACAAGAGTGACACCAGCACTGCCCTGCTTCATGGAGGGGAGATAAGACTGTGTAACATGAAGATTTCAGCTCCCCTTTAAAGATCTTACCCATGCAGTCAAGGCAGAGGAGTCAGAGCCTGGGAAGGAAGCTGCTGTTGCCAATTTTCAGGCTGGCCACACTACACTGAAGAATATTTCTCCATGTGTTTGTTGTGGGGAAAAAAAAAAAGTTTGTAGCTTCACTCTGAGCTAATTCACACACAAATATTTCTACTCATTCTCTATCCAACAGCTACTTTCAGATGGAAAACCCATTTGATTAAAAACAGATCATGACAGATGGGAGCTGAATAGGATCCAAAAGCAACTTCAGATACTGTAATTCTGGCCCTGAGTTCTCACAAAGGGGATGAGACAGGAGGAGAAACATATTGCACATGCAAATAAAGACTATAATTTTTCTTTCATTATACATCTTTTCTTCAGAAACTAGAAACAAAACACATATGCCACAGACATCCAGGAACTTTGAATTTCATGGCACTTCAGGCTCCTCCATGCTACTCTTCAGAACCCACAAAAAATGTGACTTCCTGAAATTTTTAACAGCCTACAAGTCTGCTTGATCAAAATCTAATCCAGGCAAGAGTAAATCTTGCTTCAAGATTCCAGTTTGGTGGTGCAGTAAGTGGCACAACACCTCCATGACACAAGAAGGGGCAGAGCTGGGTGCACAGGGATATTCTGGGCAAGAGGTTGGATTTATTTGGTGCAGGGCACAGGTGTAGGAGCAGCACCCCACTGCATGGTGCAGATACATCCCCAGATCTGAAATTCAGGCTCTGTGGGAATGAAGCTGCCACTGACTTCAGTCAAGCCAGGATTTTGCTGCACATTTAGGACAGCAATTAAATCTTTTTGAGCCTAAGGTCTCCTCAAGCTCAGCAAGTGATGGATAGGGCAGCATGCAGATACACTGACTTCTATTTCATGGAAAGATTACAGCAGCAAGCAAAAAAAGCCTTTAATCATAACTGGTGCTATGTGAACTGAGAAACCAGTGGGCTCAAAATCTGCTTGGTGGGAGACAGGTGCAAAACCTAAAACAGCTATTGATCTTTTTTGCTCGTTTGCCCAAATCAAATTGCTTCTCAAAAGCCACCATTTAAAATAATAGGGTATAACTGTTTGGTTGAAAAAGATTTGTAAAATGCCAGATTATAAACGCAAGGTCTAGAGGTTTCAAAAGCATTAGATATCACATTTCTCTCCCTTAGAGATCTGAGTTTGAAAGTTATTTGCTTCTGCTGCCTTGGTCAGACCCGTAACCTTTTCATGAGCAGCGAACATTACATCAGCTTACCTCACCATTTTTTTTCTCAGACCTTAAAATGGGTTGCTGTGAAAGTGATCAACAATATCCCAAGAGAGAAGGAGAAAAGCAGTCCTGGGGGAGCCCAGGGTCATGCAAATGGAACGGGACAAGGAGGCAGCAGGAAATATCGGATAAATAGGGAGAGTCATCCCACGCTCGAACACCCGGCAGAGCCAGCATCGCTCTCGCAGCCGCCTGCAGAGCCAAGGGAAGGCTTTCTGTGGCATCCAACAACTCCCCAAAACTGAGCCACACAAGCCACCACTCCAACATGCAGCTGGTCCTGCCCACGAGAGAGTCCCGGCTCCTTGGCACATTCTGTCTTGATAAAAGAAGATAAAATCAAAGTACCTTACATGTCTTGGATCAAGCTCTTTCATGTAAGTACAGTGTTTTCCTATGCACAACTAAACTGTAATTGAGATTCCAAATTACTACAGTAATTAATTACTAAAGGCAAAAAGACCTGCTTTATGTATCTGCCATGTTTATTACCATAAGGGAGTCAAAACACAGATGCTATTCAAATGCTTCACCTTAAAAATCCTTAACAAAAGGTCCTTAACAATGAATGAAAATTGAAGTACAAATGACAAACAACTCACTGCACAATCACTGGGTGCTCCAGCCACTAAGAATGTTCAAGTTTTAATTTCCCAAGTCCAGTCTTTTTTTGGTCTATTGTTATATTTTAAGATAAGTCCTTCTTCAGAGAAACAAGAAGCAGGCCTTTGAAGACTGTAGAATATTAATCAGGATCTGAGCTTGATAAGTAGCTCTTAATATTCATGGCTTATGAAAGAAGGTGCAGGGTGCCAGGGGGATTTTATCAGCTACCAATTTTTGTTTAATTCTAGCTCTGGGAAACTACTACTTTACCCACCACAGAGCAGAAAATTTATTGTAAACTGAAGTCATTGCTCTCCCTTTACTGCCTACACAAGCAACGAGGAGAGATGACTTCCTACTACAAATCACATCCACTCTAACGTCACTGGGCATGACCTTATCGTTGACTGTCTTGTTTTCAATGGAAAATATCCAGTTCTAGCCAGCACAAACCCCAGAGGTAACAAATTCAGGTTATTCTCATGTGACTGATTTTTCAATTGTTTTTTTAGAGGCTAATGTTTTCTTGTCTACAGCCAGATGAGCTGGAGTGGAAGACAAATGTCTGAAACCGGTCGTCTGATGGGACCAAGATAAGAACAAACACAAATACAAGAGCTATTGGCAAAGGGAAGACTGAAAAGCAGAAACCAGAAATATCCCTGCGCACGTAAGAGAGGGTGTTGTTAACCTTTAATAAGTAATTACAGTAAATACCAGCTATTAAGAGAGTTCTATGAATGCAAAAGACAATGCTATGGTGCAATTTGTATGCAGATACCATCACGATATCCCCTTTTATCCTGGAAAATGTCAGCTTCTTCAAAGACTCCTATTAAAGTGTTGGATGTTTGTCCTCCTGTGAATCAGGACTGAGTTGGAAAAGACACATCTTCTCCCCTGTATTCAGATGCTATCGCCGCCTTTGAGCTGGAAGCTTTCCACCAGCACAGCTCAGCATGTGAATGCTCCCTGGTCCACTTCCATGCAAAGTCAACCCAGCTCCTGCAAGGCTTGCAGCAATTTCAGCTGCTTCATTTACCTGGTGGAGTTTGCATTAAAACAACTCAAACTGCAGCAAAGTCAACATACATCTGTGTTCTAAATTACCGGAGTACAGTCACTGCACCAACTCACTGTTTGCATAACCATTTTAACGTCAAAGATGTGCTGATGAGCACAAATTGGTGCTGGCCCAGATCCAGATTTGAAGTGATAACAGCCTAGAGACAGCAATTTTGGTATCCACAAGACCAAAGCAGCAAAGCTGTTCAGCTTCCTGATGCGGTTTGGTTGATTTCAGGTATCTTCTTCCACCCCGTAAGACAGCGGCACCAGTAGCTGGGGTTTCCCCAGGATGAGGGGCCCCAGTGTCCTCAATTCCTGCCCTATACGAGAGCCAGCGTGGCAACAGGAAGAGTGGAATGCTCCAGGAATAAGCATGGAGACTGTAAGCCCTTCCCCCGCACACATCACCTGTGCCTTCACTTGGCTCAGATCACATCTGACTCTGGATTCAGTGAGCACAGCACGGGCTTCTTGCCCAGCTCACCAGCATCCAAAGGCCCTAAAAAGCACTGTGAGACCTGGGAAATTCCCACAGAGATGAAGTCAGACCCTCAGCCCCAAGCCAGTGGTAAGTCCATCACTGGTGCCATGCAATGAGGTCACCTTTCAGCACGATGGTCTCCGAGGTACCGCAGCTCAGCCGGGGCAGGGCTAAGGAGGAGCTATTTTCAAACTCACTCCAGAGCTGTTCTCACTCCGGGATTTTGAAGACTGAGCTGAGAAACAGAGATGAGACTTGGAAGAAACGTGAGACCCAGGGAGCCCCAAACAGGAAAGGTCCTTGCAGGGTGGTTGCTGCCAGGGCAGGATGCCTCAGAGCAGTCCCAAGGAGGGGGTGACGTGGGCTGCACGCAGGCGTGGGGCGTCTGGCTTTCTCATGCACCAGATGTGGTTTCATGGACATCCCTCTACCCAGCTCGTGTCTCCATTACCAACAGGGAAAATGTAACTGAGAAAAAGCCAAAATGACCCAGGGGTCTCATGGACAAATGTTGCACGTACCTAAGTTTTGGAAGCAAAGCAGAGTTACGGTATGCTGGGAGGGAGCAAACTGAAGCATTTGCCAGTTCTCATCTCTGAGCAGCCACCACACAGGCAACTAAAGCAGGACATAGCAATTCCAGTTTCCATCATAATTTGCAAGCTAATTTACAGTCAAAATAAACATACAAGTGAGGGGAG
This sequence comes from Pseudorectes ferrugineus, assembly GCA_008033365.1. Lineage (NCBI taxonomy): Eukaryota > Metazoa > Chordata > Aves > Passeriformes > Pseudorectes > Pseudorectes ferrugineus. Next base: position 36,084 of record QWTY01009967.1, read on the forward strand.
AGAAAAAAAACAGGGAGGGGGGATACGAGAGTTTTCCTTTCTTCACTGATTTCTTTTGTGGATCTTGTTTCATCTCTAAACTACACTGTAAAAGGATTAATGCTGGCTTAATGCCGCTTCTCTTTTCAGCCATATCACACCAAATCTGTTCTGAGTACACAAAAAAATAAACTCATTTCTAGCTCTGAATCTAGCTGTACTCTCAAGACTCAAACTGGGTCCATTCTAGTTTAGAAAACCCCCCCACTACTTGAACCTGTATGGGCACAGATCTTCCTCCTGGTGGAGACGTAACCAGGGTGAAATCTGCTTCTTTTTGCCAACTCCCAGTACTTAAAAACAAATGAAAATAGCAAATAACTGCCTCAAGCCAGCCAGCAGACATCCCTGGAACACAGGAAGAGGAACTCATTTGAGTATGGAGGTACCTGGCTGGATGATTTTGCTGGTTTCCTAGCTTCAGGGGGACAGACCAGACACAGAACAGGGTTGTGTCTGAATGACGAATCCAGCTCGTCGTGTTTACACAGGCAAAATAAGACAATACTTAGCCTCCCATATTTTTCTCATGCACTTATGAGGTTTTAAAGCCCACAGTTCAAATTCTGATTTGGTCTCAACTTCACCCCTCAGGTTTTTGGCATTTGCCAACTTGAGTTTCTAAACATTTTCTTCAGGCCTTCCCAGCATCTTCCTGCTAAGAAGATGTTAAGTTGTCCCACACAATCAGAGCAATAAGCCAAAAGCAGAAAATCCTCCCTGCTGTATTTCTTTGCATGGCCATGCAAATGACCATGAGAGGCATAAAAAGGTAAAAAGTGGAATCTGCACCCATGATTTGTGGCAGTAACTTGACCAGAGAGCTGCAGAACTGGAACAGCTGGGAGCCCTGCAGCTTGGTTACAAACCACCTCCCAGCCTCTTGCCAAGCTTGTTTGATTACTTCATTTAAGTTCATTCTTGGGGGTGTGTGAGCAGAATATGATGTGTCTGATCCTTGCAGACACACAGTATCTGTGCTGCATTAGCAGGGTTTTGTTTGTTTTTAACTGATATCCTGGGTCATGTCAAAGACCTGTCAAGGCTAGCTTAACTCCAGCATATCCAACAGCTACAGCTTATGGAAAGAGAATAAGAAGCAGGACTAGTAAAGCCTGGTCACTTCTCCACTACCACTTCCCGCCTTCTGGAAGCAGATCAGCAGCTTCCCTGCAAGGGGAGGAGACAGAGGAGGTGGACAACATCCACCCATTACATTTACATGTGTGCATGAGGGAGAGCGAGCATCTGTGCAGAGCACAATGTGGACTCATATTTCTGTTTCCAGTCTGTCTCAATCCACCTGCATTTACTTTCCACGTGTGATGGAACTATTTGTGAAGCAGAATAACCACAAGACTCAGTTTCTGCCATTTAAGAGTTGACAGATTATTAGAAAACACAACATCTAAGCCTACAGAGCATTCGAATTGTAGAGTGACAAATGTGAAATGGAAACAAGAACATACAGGCTCTCTGTGAAACCTGCCTCCCTCGTGACCTTCTCAAATACCCTACCTGGGTCCAAAACAGGCCATCTAAGGCAAGCAAACAAAAATACTACAGCTATACTTGGAGGTAAAGATTTTTCAGCTTACTGCCTCTTAAATCTGGATGCCATCTGACTTTTAAACTATTTTAACTCAGTGCCTGTGTCCTTCTCCTCAGCAGATGTTTGGTGTTTCATAAGGACCCTAAAATATGAGCATGTCCTGGTGGAGGAAGAGAATCTCCATTCAAAAAAAGAGAATTGGAAAAAGAAACGATCAACAGACAAAATAGACTCTTGAATTTTAAATCCTCCAAGTTTCACTGACCAATTTTGAATACAGGAATTGCATCAATTTCACTAAACTGCTTTTAGAAATTGATATGCAATTGAAGTTGTTCTGAAATGAAACATATCACCCCTGAAGAGTACAGCTTAATGTAGAAATCCTCAGTGCCAGTGCTGGATGGGGAAGTGAGGTGGAGGTCCCTCTAAGACAATCACTTCTCAGCTCCTACATCATCATGTCAGTTGCAAGGAAAAGGCTAGACACCAAGGGGAAACAGCACTTAAAAAAATTATTTTCCAATATGAAAGTACTTAATTCCCCTGTCCTCCTTCTCTACACAAGAACAAATCTTAAAAATTGACCCAAAACTGGCTTCATCCTGCTTCAACTGAAATGAGTTCTAACAGGAAAGTATTGAGGCAGATATGAGCGTCTTTAAAATCACTCCTCAGTTTATAACACATCTTGCAATCTTCAGCTGTAAGAGATCACTCTGCTATCATCATTGATGATCATTCAGATGAGGGCAATGTTTGTATATTAAATCTAATCCTGGCCCAAATGGGTACAACCTGCATCAGGTTTTGACTGCCATTACAGCATCATTAGACCCACAGAAGCCAACAGGAAGAGTTTAATTCCCTTCACAGTGCTGGATCAAACCTCACATGAAAGCAAGACTGCTAAAGTATCAGAAGGATGCTGCCAAATCAAAGAGGCTTATGAGAGAAGCAGCTGAATTAATTCTGGCACAAGAGGAATTGACTTGAGGGATGTTCAAAATAGGATGAGTAGAGCTCTGCTCATATTTCAGGCAAAGGGATCTTTGTCATCGAGTGCCCTGGGGCCAGGGATACAGGAATAGCTTTGTCAAATGAGAACTAACAAAAACCTGCTTGCTACTGTTAAGTGCATCAAGATTGACAAGATACAGAGAGAGACAAAATACAACCTGGAAATTGCTGTTTTCCACTTAACACCAAGTCTCACCCGCCTCTGCACCAAGTTACTTGTGCCTGTGGGAGATCTCTTGGAGCACCTTTCTGCTCTGAGAACAAGGGCCCTTCTACACTGTACCAGCAGGCTTGGACTGATGCATTTCCCCAGCTATGGAGCTCACGTACAGTGCTGGAGCACGCACAGCTTGTGGCCACATGCAGCCACAGCACACCAGGGTACTGCCGAGCCCATTTCACACACGGTCCCAGAGTGGTTTTGCTGTAGCTACGGACCCTCACTTGCACAAACGGCGAGTGCTCGCTGCCCAGTCTGCCTTACGGTCGCAAAGAGGCGTTGTTGCTACAACCCAGCTTCCCTTTTGGCTTCCAACATTCAGGATTCCTGCTCTGCAGCAACACTTGCATGTAGTTTATATTAGCATGCAAATCTTCCGGCTTTGATTTGTAACCTTACGTATGACCCCCAGATGCAATGTTGGAAAAGCAAAGCAAGGGCCTGGGAAAACGAGCAAAACTCCTCCAGGCCCTTCCAGAACAATGACAAAGCTCTGGGACATTCTTAGTCCAAATAATGGAAATCTCCTGGGATTTTGCCATAGAATAGTGGGATTTTTTTTCTTCTCATTTTGAGTAGAGGGAAACAAAAAGTTCATGTAAACCAAGAGACCCTCAGATTCACAAAGCCAGACCTGAGGGGCACAGTACTTTAAGTGTGAAAAAAAACAACTCTGAAACAAACTTCTAGTTTCTATCCCCTTTGTGCAACTACATTTTTCATGCATGACTAAAGGATAAAACTTGAGGTGAAATCAACATCAACCAGCAAAGCATCCCAGAACTGCCAG
>QWTY01009971.1:0-29749 GCA_008033365.1 Pseudorectes ferrugineus
CCACTCCTCATACGGCTTCCCCTTAAGGCCCTTCACCACCTTTGTTTCCCTCCTTTGGACACTCCCTAATAGCCTCAGATCATTCTTATATTGTGGTGCCCAAAACTGCACAAACTATTCAAGATGAGGCTGCAGCAGTGCAGAGCAGAGCGGGGCAATCCCATCCCTTGCCCAGCTGGTGATGCTGTGTCGATGCATCCAGGGCATGGTTGGCACTTTTGGCTACCAAGGCACACCATAGACTCATATTCAGCTTGCCATTGATCAGGACCAATCGATCCCTTTCCACAGTGCTGCTCTCCAGTGTCTCATTCACCAGTTTGTATGTGCATCCAAGGTTGCCCTGTCCCAGGTGGACACTTGCCCTTTTCCCCCTAAACTGGGTCACATCTCTTACAATCAGATGATGTTGCCATCACATCATGGGATGGAATGGGGAAGAGCGTGAATAGACATACCTTTTTTTTTTGCCACTATATATCATTGCAATGTGTTTCCAAGTCTGGATGAGATGAGCCACTCTCTGCATGGCAGCCAGAAATGCGTAACTCCTTGATATCAGCTTGAGAGTGCACTCAGTAGGGCTTCAATATCAAGGTCTGACAGGAGGAAGGCATACTCATTTTTTGACAAATCTATTTCTTGTCCAGAGTACACTATGGCTAACCAGTATCTGTTCTCTCCCACTGCAAGATGACAAAGAAAGTTGCCTACTGGTAGTCCCTTGCTTCAGCATATCTGTGTCTCATACCTCAGACTTTGTACCATCAAACTCTGCAGTACAGGTCCGATTCATAATTCGGTACAGTTCCCTCACTGCACATCCACACAGCCTTTTTCCTATATATGGTGTACACATAGTGGACAATATCTTTGCAACTGGTATTACAAAGGAACTGGAGATTATGCATTGTATTGCTGAAATGCAAAATGGTTAAAACTCTGGTGTTATATAGAAAAGAAGAAAGGAAATAACAAGAAGACATGTTTTTCCCTTTAATATTACACAACCAATATTTGAGAGCACCAGTTCTAAATAAACTACAAATGCTGGTTATCCAGGATTAAGTTCTAGATTCTTTATTTATGGGCATTACTAAGCAAGCTGTCCCTGAAAAGAAACATTTACACTAATTTTATATCCTCTGAATTTTCTCTACAATGTAAAAAGGTACCTAATGAGAACATGATGACAACTTTCTTTCACATACAGATAAAGCAAAACTCATTAAGCAAAATTTGTCTGCCAAATATAAGAATCATGACAGTTCCTTTGAGCTCACAAATCTCAAAAGTTAAACTTAACGAATAAAGGAATTTTTAAAAAATCTATTTTTAAATAGCAATATGCCAGAATTTTGTAATAAGGGAAATAGTATGAATAGCAAAAATGAAGAATTTATTATTTTGTTTCTACTAGACGTAAGAAAAGTAGAAAAAAGAAATTAATTTTGTAAACACACTTGTTTTTTTGGCTCTTGCTAGTTCTTGAATGTTAGTGTCTTTACTTTTTGTCCAGTTCTGAGCTCCTCAGTGCAAGAAAGACAAGGAACTAGTGCTGAGGGTCCAGCAAAGAGGATCAGGAGTCTGGAGCAACTCTGTTATGAGCAGACCTGTGGGAGCTGGGCCTGTTTAGTCTAGAGAAGAGAAGACTGAAAGGGGATCCCAATAATGAATGTAAATATCTCAAAGGGAGGTGCCAAGAGGATGGTGCCAGACTCTTTTGAGTGGTGTGCCTAGCGACAGGATGAGGATCAATGGCCCTAAACTAAAACACAGGAATTTTCCCCTCAACATGAAGAAGAACTTTTTTCGCTGAGGATGACAGAACACTGGAACAGGCTACCCAGGGAGGTCTTGGAGTTTCCCCTCTCTGGAGACATTAAAACCCAATCTGGATGCATTCCTTTGTCACCTACTCTAAGTGACCCTGCCTGGTCAGGGGGGGTTGGACTAGATTATCTTCAGAGATCATTCCAAGCCTAAAAATGCTGTGATTCTGAGAGAGTAGTTTGCTCTTGAAGGTAATATATAAAGCGTATTTTTCTAGGAATTTCTAAGCTGGGATCCTTTTCCAGTGCTATGCAACAATGGGTTACTTAACTCTTTTTAAAATAAAGAAAAAGGTGTCTACATTTCTTAAAAACCTTTTTGTAACCTTTGGTTTAGTATCATTATAGAAAAAACAAAGTTCAGTCACATTAAAAAATGTTAGAAATATTTTTGCTTGAGAGATTAGAAAATATAGTATATACTCATTTAGGATAAATTGCATGATCTACAAAATTTTCAGTGTAAAATGTTGTTTTATGAGACCTTTTTTCACACCCATTCTACCTTTCTACCTTCCTCTCATTTGTAGAAATCCTGTGTACAATTCAGCTTTATATACTTAACTGACTGAATGATAGACTTTCTAACTATTACTTGCACCTGTTTCCAGCCTAGGATGAAATTTCAGAGTGCAGAAAGATGAGCAGGGCAAGTGTTTAGATTAAGAGTCAGCTTTCCTGTACTTAAACTAATAATATGTTTTTGTGTTGTTCAAAGCTTACAGGTAAGTTTTCCCCCCACCTAGTTCTGTGCTAGATATACATCCACAGAGGATATGTTATAACTTCAGTAGTTCATCTATGGGCCTGAGAAGGCAGCCTGATTCTAAGAGACTTCTGAATAGCTAAATGCTAGATTTGACAAAATGTATAACCACTTCCAGGAAACACAGACCCCAATGCACATATGACACTGCTGTACATGAAGATTTTTGAAGAAAAAAATCTGAGCTTCCAATGTGGGATTTCAGATTTTTTCTTTTGGTATCTATATTAGCAATAGTCATATATGTTGGATGAACACCAGCATTCTGAATCAAAATAGAATATTTTGCTTTTCCTCTCTCTGTAAGCAGTTACTGTTATTCAGGCTATGTCAGCCACCAAATATGACCACAGGTCTCCCTGAATGATTTCTCCTAATCTTTATTTCTAACAACAGATTATCAAGTGGATCCTTTGACCATTCTACTTTTTAGACAAAGCCTTATACTATGAGGTTAATATAGCCTTCAACATTTTCCGCAGTACAAAAGAAATCCTGAAGAAGTCTAGTGGTGAGTATAATTGAACAAACAGAAAGTGCTTTTCTCAATCTCGATCTTCAGGTTCAGAGTTGATGGATTCTCTTCCTGTTCCAGCTGACATCTGCCTGATGAAGAACCTTTCATTTGAAAGAGACGCTTGCCTCACTTTATCTACCTGGTCAAGATTGTTTTCACTTTCACATTGCTATCTCTGTCTAACTTAGCTGGGGACTTACAGAGAATTTGTTGTCTGTATCACCCCAGCAGATTCTTATATTTTCCTCTCTTTGTCTATTACTTCTTTTACTGCTACTCTTGAAACAGACTGTTTATTTTCTATAAAAGAGTTAAACTAAACTAATTTTTATCACTGAATTGTTTACAAAGCTGCTAGACAAAAATTCAGACATGGTTTCTTTTTTAATCTAAAAAGATCAAGTTAAAAGTATTCAGGAAAGTGGAAGACATCTGGATGCCATTTAAGTTTGATAATTAGGTTCATACGGTAATAAATACTGCACACTTCCATTACAGATGTAAATAAATGTATGACCAAGAAGTCTGAAATAACTCCAGCGAATAACCTCTGCTATCAACACACTGATGATATTGATTTATAGCGGTACAATCACCTTAATTACCATTTTTATTCCAATTAAGTCAATTGTGTTACTATTTTATTTTCTAGAAAAATTTTCAAAATTTATCTTTACTACATAATGACCCGTCAAACTTCATCTCATTTTTACACTGCCAAATTTCATCTCCTTGACTCAAAGTTAAGTTCTCTGATAGGTTTGACAGTTATGGTAACCTAACCATGCTTAAATCAGATTTTGCTTTATGGACACTTCTAAATAATTAGTAATATACAGCTCTCTTTAAAGACTGTGCTAAGAGTACAGTACACATTGGAATGAGAGGGTGAAAGGGAATATGGAACAAATAATTGAAATTCATTTTTCAGTGAAATTACTTCTTATAATTGTAAATTTGAGATAAGGTTACAACGGATAAACAAACTTATGATAATGTATGTGGTGAGAATACTTATCCTGAGATTCTGCAACACATGTATGACTGTCACAAAGTAATAATTTGTTTAAGTCAGGCTTCAGAAGGTCTTGTAAGAGCACTGGAATTAGTTTGCCAGCAGTCTTTTCTGGTACACAGAATTTGTGTACAGTCCCTGGGTTTAGGGCATATATTTCCAAAATGTATCTTTCCAAAGATTGTTCATCAAAATTGGCACCCCAGGCTAATCAAACTGAAGCATCTTGGGTTTCATAAAGGATTTAATAGCACCTGTGGACTCCTTTGATTCTGAGGATACTATGGACATATACAAATACTTCTTAATAAGGTTACTCCTATTAAAAAAATCAGCAGTGTAGTTCTGCCATTAGTACCTTTCTTTCAGTTTACTTTTAAACTATTGTATATTATATGTAATAATGATTCTTGCTTCTATTTTATTTGTATGTGTTTTAATATTAAAACATGGGCTGTTGTTTTTGTAAACTGATATTTTCTCAACTCAGACCACACTTCTGTTTTTCTAAACAGAAACTTGTAAAATTTACAATTTTATTATTCTGCCTTTTCATCAAGTAGTTGAATTAAAGAAGCCCTCTTCCTTTCTAGGGTTTTAACAAACCTTTCGCCAGGTTTGTCACTGTTTTTTTTAACATAATCAAGTATAGTCAGAAGCGATTTATACTTTCTCTGACCATTACTTCTTCAGCTTGAAGTGAAGGCAATTCTTTTGCTCCCATGAACAGTGTTAAGGGTGTGCTACCACCTTTGCTGGGGAGATCTCTTGATTCTCATTAATTTGCAGAAATTCTTTTCATTTCTATTTCCATGACCTATTTAAAAGGTGAATCTTCTAAAAGACACATGCTAAGATGTCATGAGGAGTTTCTGTTTTTTGTAATAGGTGTGTAATGAGGAAGTAATATGACAGAAATACATTCTTCGGTATATTATACTGTAGGTAAGCTGAACAGAAGAGACGTCTATTTTGGACTTTGTCAAAAAGCAATTATATTTTCTTTTCTGAAATTGATGTTATTCTAGGCATTCAGGCCTCTTATTAGACTGTTCTAGACTTTTTCACATTCAGTGTTAAGATCAAATAAAATTTTCCACCCATATGCTTTGGAACAGCAACAGGTATAAAGTGTTTTGGAGGTGAAGATGTCTGAGCTGCGGAGAGAGAGAGAGGACACTGTTCAGATTCCTTAGCTGCAGGAGAGTAAGGGACTATCTATAACCAACCATGCTCACAATCTTTTCTCTTCTGAATATTTTTGGTATATTGCATGTGATGGTACCATGCATAATAAGCAGGCTCTGAATGACAACCATGGATTTAGAAACTTAGGAGTGTAAATAATAAAAATTATCTGAGTATTCAATAACTCTGTATTCATATACAAGAGATACTTATCTCATACTAGAGATACAAATCTAGGTTAGTTTCACCACCTAGACCATGTTACAGAAAAGTGGAGAGCATTAGATTTTTACTTACCACTGTTATATGTATTTAACAATTTGGACAGTTGTAGCAAGAATTTTTAACAAGAAGAGGGAAGAAGGAAGAAAGGGAGAAACCATATTTCCTTGTCTCAATATGAATAAAAGGAAAATCCTACCAGCATTTAGAAACATTTGTCAAATTCTGCTTCAGTAGGTGAAGCCTAAGCTTCTTTGCATGGGCTGCCCACTAGTCTGCACAAGAAAACTGGGTTGAAAATGTGGAAAACAAAACCCCTTCATAATTTAACATATGTTTCAGTATATTTCAGCATTTTCTCAAAGCAGTTAAGAATAACCAAAGAGTTAGAGGAGAAGCAAATTAAATCAGAGATGAAGAGACTATTTCCCTCATACACTGTAAGACTGTAAGTCATTAAGGATCCAGTACCACCTACTACAAGATTTTGTGTTCAGGCACTTAAGACTTTGCCAAGTTATGCAGTCAGATTGAAATTTCTTTTGCTGAATGTCTGTTGCAAAGTGAAATTATTTGGATTTTGCCAGCCAAGGTGATTTAGTTCTTTCCAAGAATGATACCAATAAAAAAACTGTTGACTGGCCAACACTTAAAAAAAAAGAGTAAATTCATGCTTTGAACTTGAAAATTGGCAAACTATTACAGTATGTGCTTTTTCTGTCACAGTGAAATCTGTTGGAAGTTGTCTATGAGCTATATGATTAAAAAGAAAAGCATAGTTCACATAAGGTTGATATAGGAATCTTAACAGTTTCCAGAGGAATTCTTTTTTTATGCTAAGCTTGCCTCAGACTGATGCTAGAAAAGGCACTAGACTCAATGCCGAACAGCACTGGTTATTTATTTCCTGAACTTGCATGGAAATAGTAAAATGAGGCTCTCAGGAGCATAAGGGATACAGACACTGGGGTAACTGGAAATGGGCATTGGTAAGAGTCAACAACTGGAGTAACAGACTAATCTGCAGAAACACAGCAGTTAGACACAACGGAAGAGAAGTATTGAGCCTACAGAAACTGAAAGGGAGGACCTGTGAACGTGGAAACTGGGGAAAATGCTGAAAGAGGGACAGGCAGTTCTGGAGAAAGGAGCTGATATCCAGCTGGTGCTGGACATGGGATGAGCATCTTGGCTGGGGACCTGGAAATGCATAAGTAGAAAGCGTAGAAAGCATAGAAAGAAGCAGAAGTCAGCAAAGGCAGATAAAAGAGACAGTGGCATTGTTATTGGAAAGCATGGCGTGAAAAGTTGTCACTTTAGCAGGGGCAGGATTTTGGCAGGGGGTTGGAACTAGATCTTTAAAGTCCGTTCCAACCCAAACCATTTTATGACTCCATGGTTCTATGATGATTCGAGCTTGCTTTCCTTACAAGAGCAGAAGAAAACTGTTTCTGAATCCTAACTTTGTCAGTCAGAACTATTATGAAAACCACTGGCAAAATAGCGTCTTTCTTTATACAGAGGACATTGGTGAAGATAGCAGAAGATAATCAAGTACTTCTATCTGGTCAAAGGAGAGGCAAGAATGGTTAAAATGAGCTATTCCACATTTTGCCTCTGAACATAATCAGTAGAAGTTTGGAAAGAGTCTAAGAAACATGAAAACTTACAAAGATTCAGATGCCATTGCAGAGAAATGCGGTGAGTTTTTACTTTTTAGGAATCTGTGGGTTAAGAAAACCCTAAGCTAGAGATTGCAGCTGGGCTCATTATTGTAACTGACTTCTGGTAGATTCTGCTGTGATAAAAGTGAAAGCTAACATCATGCAACGAAGTGATTTTTCATTTCATGTCTTTCCCATTTTCTGAGAACTCTATTGCCAAATATATATATACATTTAAGCCTCCATGGTGCAGCATCTGCAATTTGAACATAACATGGAATCTGTACTGGAAAATTAGGTTCTAATGGCTGGGCATTGAGATATGTTTTTCTGGCTATGAAGTGTCCCTACAACTCATTGCTGCTTCTGTAAAATGGACATAATAATACTTATGTCAGCAGACCACTCTGAGCATAAATTCAATTGAATAATCCTTGCGAAGAGTTCTAGTAATACTTTTCTGATTGGAACAGAAAAGTTCCTGTAGAAATTAATAAATCTGTCTTCTAAGTTTCAATTGACTCCATTAAAAAAGAAATAGAGATAGCACAAAAAGCTAAAAGAAACAAAGGATATTATTGATTTCTATTACATGAGAGTTATTCATCCTGTGCATGAAAAGAAGGAGGAATGTTAAAACACTATTATGTTATCAGGAGGCTAAAGAGTGTACAGTGATGAATATGAGAGGTACATGATCATGTAAGGTTTTATGTAACTCTGGCATTGCCTAACTTCTAAACACATATCCCTGGAACCCCCAAAATCTTACAGTGCAGTTTATCTCTCTTCATATGTTTTATTTGATATATTGTATAGTCTGTCTAAGTCGTAAGATCTGTGCAGGAAAGGCAAAAATTTTAAGAAAAATCCTGTTGTTTCTGGGAATCTTTAATAAAGCATGCCTTATATAACATAAACCCTTTAATTCTTCAAATGTATACAATGCTGAAAAGTCAGATGTATTTCCATTCAAATACTACATAAATGCTGAAACAGAGGACCAGCTTTTTAGTGATTGCTTTTGTATCCACATTCAGTTCAGCAAGAAGCAATCAAACAAGTTGCTTTTTATCTGTTTTTGTTGTATGAAGTGTGAGGAAAGGTCAGGGGAAAATTATTTAGGTTCATTTTAAAGAATTGCCTTCTTTCATCTCATCATTGTGGTTATAAATTGAATTTGTATTTCCTGTTTATGCACAGCTTCCTCGGAAGGTCAGGGCAGGCACATTATATTAACTAGAGCTGTGCAAAAGATTGATTTTTTTGGTTTGATGACCCAACAGTGAATAAATACATGTAATGGATCCAAGGAAACAAAACGTGTGATGGTATTGTTCTTTTTTAACAATTTAAATTGGAAAAGGTATACAAGTAAAATGCAGTTTCAAAATGAAGTGTTTTCCCCCACTGTAATATTATAACCCTTTAAGAAAGGATAGGTTTTATTTTGGTCTGGCACTGGAATTTATTTGCTGTGGAATCCTCTACAGTTTTGATGGAAGTCTCTGTTTCTGTCCTGATGGAAATCCATGTTTCTTGTAGCAGTTACATTTTTACAATAACTTTACCTATGATGGAGCACCCTTTACCTTTATAGCTGAGTATCAGGCATAATTCAGTACAACCTTATTTAGATATGGTTTGATCCAAAACTCATGTAATAAAATATTTCTGTCTTTTTGAACACAGTGTATCAGTACCCAGTTTTACATAAATTCTTTTAAATACAGTGAGTTCTGAGCTTCCAGGCTCAATCTTCTTTTAAAAATATGTCATGAGAAAGATGCACTACTTTCAAAAAGTGAAATGTGAGTAACTTTTTGAAATCACATATGTCTCAAACAGCTGCCTTAACGCATATCAAATAGTTGCATAATTCTTTTGCTCTTATCAGAGACCAATTATGCAAAATTGCAGGAAAAAGGAAGATTTATTTTTGGAATTTAGAGGATGAGTCACATGCAAAATTTGTTATAAACTTAATTGAGAAGCAACTCCAAACTCTACAGATTGCAGTAGATAAAATAGTCCCCTTAAAAGGACTTACGTATAAACCTTAAAAGTATGAAAAATATAGCTTTTTGGATTCTTGATTTTTCAGTTGTATTGTCTTTAAAATTCCTTTTGGCTTAGGAAGCATATTTTTTAACTGATTGAACAGTGTCGGCATGATACTTTTCTTTCTGGTTTATATTTCAGATGGCATTAAATTCTGTCCAAAATTTCAGCAAATAATCCGTATTTTGCCAACATTGTTATGGAGCTTCATTTTTATAATAGTGGATGAGAATCAAAACATAATTTTTAAAATTAATTTATCACTAAACTCCTGTAGATATCAATTGGTTATAGTATAGGGAATTATTTATTTCTTAATATGCCATTGATAAGAGAGTATAAATAATCTGTTTTAAAAGCGTAAAAATAATCAATTTTATAAGCAGCAATACTCTTTTAAACCATCATCAAACAAGGTGATTCAGTTGGCACTAAAATACTTTGAATGTCAATATTTCTGAAGGATAAGCCTGATTTCAAATTAAAATCTGCATTTAACAGAATTGTTAAGAAAACCAAAGAATATTTGAAATTTCTGTTGATATGGAGTAAACCATATAGGTGTTCATGAAGGTTATTTAGAGGTGAATTGTAGGAAAAAAAGAGGTGCAAGAGAATAGAGAAAAAAAAGGCTGACTGTGAGTACATTGTCCATATATCTGAATATATTTTGGCATCCTGTGTAATTGAAATGATTGTTTTGAGATTTATTGCTTTGTTATATTATTTTGAAATTTCTGTGAAAACCAAAAATACTCATACCAGTTTTACATGGCAAGAGTTTGTACCGAGGGAGGGCTGCAGAGGTGACCTCTGTGAGAAGACACCAAGGGCTGCCCTGTGCTGGACAGAGCCTGTTCCATCCAGCTCCGAAACAAGCCCACAGCAGGGCACTGCTGAGGCTCTCAGCAACTGGTGGCACCTCTCTGGCAGCATATTTTAGAAAGAGTAAAATACATCAGGCAGAAGTTGTGAGAGAGAGAGAGAGAGAAATGGTAGAGAAATGACTGTGAAGACACCCAGGTCAGTTAAGAAGGAGGGAGAGGATGTGCTCCGTGTGTCAGAGTGGAGAATCCCCTGCAGCCTGTGAAGATTCTGGAGATGCAGGTTGTTCTCCTGCAGCCTGTGGATGACACCAGTGGGACAAATATCAACTCTGCAGCCTGTGGAGGACCCCCCAATGGAATAGGTGGATGCATCCTGAAGGAAGCTGGAGCCCATGGAGAACCCAGACTGGAGCAGGGTCCTGGCAGGACCTGTGGCCTGTAGGTGACCCCCACTGGAAAAGTCTGTTCCTGATGAACTGTAATCTGTGGAGAGGACCCACACTGGAGCAGTTCTTGAAGAAGTACAACCCAGGGAAAGGACCCCCAAAAGAGCAGTTTGCAAAGGATTGTATCCCATGGGAGAGACTGCATGCTTGATCAAGGGAAAATTATGAGGAGGAAAGAGCAGTAGAGCAGGAGTGTTATGAACTGACCACAAGCCTTGGCTCCTCATCTCTGAGCTGCCTTGGAAGGGAGAAGGTAGAAGAATCAGGAATGAAGCTGAACTTTGGAAGAAGGGAGAGGCTGGGAGAAGATGTTTTCAGTTTTGCCTTTGTTTCTCATCATCCTACTCTATTATTAATTTAAATTAATTTTCCCCAAATCAAGTCTGTTTTGCCTGTGATGATAACTGGCAAGTAAACCCACAAGCTTTTTCAACCTGTCCTGGAGGGTAACGAGAGAGCAGCTGCATGAGTATCTGGCAGCCAGTCAAGGTCAGCACACCACAATAGTTTAAAACCATAAATCTTCCTTTAAGTCACATTTTACTGTAACATCAACTGAATTAATAAAAAAACCTCAAAAAGCAAAAAACGGCCAACAAAAACAACCAACACAAAAGTCCATGTTGTAAGAAAGTTGATTGTGCAAGGACATTTGTAGCACTTACGCCTTGTTAAGAATGTAGAAGTTCTTTCACTGTAATTGTACAGGTATCAGCAGATATATCAGTGAGGCTGACATATCTTACAGGGTATATTTCCCTACGGATGAGAAGTAAGTTCAGTATACCTATGTGCTCTTTCCCATGCCCCAGTTTTGTCCTCTATTTGCACTTAGGAAATGTTAAGGAGATGGGGGTGTAAATCTTTCTCAAAAGTGACTACAGCATTTACTTCTGAGGGGAAATAGCAATTTAAAGGGCAGTAGCCAGAATCTGGAGTCCGTGATCTTGGTGTCATCAGTATCGTATCATACATAAGAGATTGTTCTTCTGCCTGAGTTACAGGTTCCTCTGCAGAATTCTGGGAATCCTGTGCTGAAATCAAATCTAATTACTTTTCTTATTAATGACTGTCAGCAATCTCAGAGAATATAGAGTTCAAGACCAACAGAAAAATCACTTGATGCAACAAAAACGTACGATTGTGCACAAACTTCTCTAGCACGAAGTTCATCAACTTTTGGTATGACAAACAAAAAGACAGGAACTTCTACAGAAGCTACGGAAAATACATCAACAACAAACTGATCTAATCACATGCCTTGTTGTAAGGGATCTCTGGGATAATATCACCAGCTCTCCATATTTGTAGCAATCCATTCCCACTTCTCCTGGACATTTGGTTCAAGGCCAAGCAGCTTCAATGTGGATCATTGCAGATGAACACAGTTGCTCGAGAACTCTGTTGGAGACACTAAGACAGCAGGAACCTGAACAGCCAGCAGAGTGGTGTTTGACTTTGAATTGATTCTCTGGTTTTTAAAATTGCATCCTTAGAGAAAGCTTCCATATACCATTGCTACATTGAATCCTGAGGTTAATGATTAGTCAACTCCTGCCACTGCACACTGTTTTCAACATGAATGTATGTAAATCCAAGCAGACTGTATCACTGAAGATCAGCAAAGTTATGCTAAATCTGTTAAGGCAGTAGGTACTTTCTTTATCTGTGAAAACGTACATAAAATTAATACTAAAATGGCAAAAGCCATTGCTAAACATGTGAGCTTCAGATTTTTACTGAGAATGGATGATCTCCTATTACTGAGCATTTAAAAGTTAATCTCACAAGATTTACTACTACACTGGAGCAAGGTATTAGAATGAAAATACTGTTGCTAATGAATCGGACAATGGCTAATCTGGCTCTCTAGATCAAAGCCTTCTTTCAACAACATAATCTGAAGTCCTTGGTCTCCCTGGAAATGAAGTTAATAAAAAAAATCTGGGTAAGGATTCTACCAGTAATTTTTGTGTTGTTGCTTAAAAAAATAATATTAGTGAAAAGGTCAAAGAAATCACATCATCTCTCTTTCAAGCAGAGAAATAATTGTGATGACTAAGAATTAAATAGATTTTCTCACATAAATTTGTTCCACTCCATTATGCTTCAAAACCCTTTTTCTAAGTGGACTGATTCCACTGTGTTATGTAACACTAGAAAGGTTTTGTAGATTTATGCAACAGTTGTCAATATAGTATAAAAAACCCACTACAGCATTAGTACTACTTTTGGTATATGTTTTAAAGTTAGGTTACTTTTGTATAACTTCCATGAGTGTTTCAGAAAGCCAAGGACATTTCTGACTTTTCTTGCTCATTATGTTAAGTTTAAACCAAAACTTTCCACTTGATTGACATGGGAACTTGTTTTTCAGCACTATTTTTTAGAATATATATGTAACATGTTCAGTCCTGACAAGAAAATCCCACAATCCTTCAACTATTCGTCAGATCAAACATAAGTTAAACCTGAAAAATTGCTTAGGATTTTGAGAAGGAACTCATAAGGGTTTCCAATACTTTTTAGGTTACCTCAGTGAGCTAATTGAACCCAATTCTTTGGGGCATAATATGTGCTGATTCAAACGCCGACATAAATGCTGTGCCTCAGTGTGGAAAGGATGTGAATCCAGTCCTATTTAGAGACCATAAAACCTGTTGGTTTTTGCAAGTGATCAGCCTTTAAAGAAGAGAAGAAAATTTGAAATTTTCCCGTAATAAGCAAGCTATGTAGACTGTCCTGGTCAGAGAAAATGCTAAGAAATGCTAAGATAACAACTTTCCCATCTCATTGAAACATTGAGATGACTCTAAGAGAGAGATATCAGCTTTTGGCTTCAGGTTAGGAATAAAAACTATCTAGAAAAGGGAAAAATATGAACTAAGCTGTCTTTCAAGAAAATGAAGGGAAAAAATGTGTATTTGTTTATCACATAAGTTATTAACCTACTTGTGATACAAACAGTGTATGAAATTAAAATGTTTTTATAAAGGAATTATTCTTTTTTCTTCAGAAACAGTGCATTGATCATTATATTTTTGTGGGCTTCTGAGCTGTGTTTTAATTTGCTTATGGACATAAAAAATCTGTAAGGGAAATCTGGCTTTTGTCTTAGCTTGTTATTTGTTAGGTGATTTCCTGGCTATATTGCCTGTGGCATATAATGCACCCTTGCCTTTTCTACAATTAGAAAATTTTCTTTTTCATTATTACATCAATCTCAGGATGCAGTGGAAAAAATCACAACTGAAACTGGCAAAGATTTAGAAAATAAAAAATTTGTGAACAGAAATGTTGAGATAGTATTAGTCAGTGCTATGAAAATAAAGTACTAGGCTCCACTGCTGTTTAAATCCATTCAAATCAAAGACTCTGCAGATTAGTGACCACAGATACCCACTGGCTTAGAGCTGAGGTAATTTGGATCAGGAACCATATTTATCCTCATTTTACTTACTTTACTAAGATTAAAGAAAATCTAAACCATCACTGTTAATGAAAATGTTTTTCTGTCTTAATAATGGCCTTAATAAACAAATATTTTTAAAAGATTTGGCTAGAATGGTATAACTGACAGTTGTCCCACATTACCACTTTAGAATACACCATAATTTTACAGCAGTCATGTTACATATGTGTCTCTCTGCCACACAAAATTCATAGCTTTTGAGCCTATTCCCCCTCAAATTCACCAGGTATTTTGAGTATGACACTAGATTTCAATTCTGCTTTCTTTGTATCTTGATTATGAGATCCGCTGAAAAGACAGTGGCCTCAAAGAGATCTAAAAGCAGATGTTCATCACCCTTCAGTCATCAATCTGGCTAGTTACACAAACTGCAGGCATAGCTGTATGTTAAAACTGATGCTGATGCTCTAAGGGGCAGTTACGAGTTTAAGCACCAGCCTGAAGACCTGGATGGTATATGGGCCAATGTAATTATCAGCTAATGTAAGCAAACAAGGCATCAAAGAACCAATTTGCTTTCCATTTCTTTGATTTTATTCAATAAAATGTTGAAAGTTTATGAACTATAGAATAAGTGGTGTATGTTATGCAAAGAGGGAATTTTCTTTCTTTTGATGGTGGGACATGAAATTGCTTTGACTGAAATTAAACAGCTGTAAAAGAGCAATACTTAGTTTCTCTACCCACCTAGCTGTACCTTTTTAAATTTGTTCATGTAAATGAAATGTTTAAAATGGCTAATTTTTTAATATATATACATATATGCAGTTTCACTTTTGATGTTTCAGAAGCTTGGGATTTTGCATGTGAGTGTAATCTTACTCTAGATCATGGTTAAGTTGTATTTTTCCTTTGGTGGAAGTACATGGCACTTGTAAATAGCACACTCAGTAGGGGCAAGGAGCTGCATCATCACAGTAAAGGGCTACAAGAAGCCTTCTTGTAGGAGGTAACTAGAGCACCTGAGCTCCTGAGGGAGGGGAGTAAAATTTTCCATAGCAGAAAGAGACAGAGCCTTCAGATTCCTGGAAGCTTCAGTTCATTGTTTCTTTAAACACCATTTATTTACTCATTTCTTCTGTGTGCTTTTTAAGTACTTTAAACTGAAAAAAGGAATTATTGATCCTCCCTTTTTAGTCACTTCATATATATCAGGTCACTGTGACTACTGACAGCCACATGACTGTCCATGTCACTCAGGTCTTTGTGTTTGCTCTTATTTTTCAATTTTCTGACTCTGTTGGAGTCTGTTGGACAGTCTAGTTGTCTCCCAATTTATTAATTCTTTTTACTTCATCACATTCTAGATGTGGACAGGCCAGTAACATTCTTGGCAAAGGCTTCATCTGTTCTGGCTTGGAAAGTATAACTTCAGTGTGCCTACTGTGGTTAAAGTCTCTTCCAGATATGGCCAGGCTTCTTCCTTATTTCTTATCGTGTCACATGCCATCATCCAAAGTCACTGACTTCTCCATACTAATAATGAAGGCAGATTCATCCACATTTTTTCTATGGTGTTTAGCCATCAAGTAAGTCACTGTAAAATAAAAAAACCCCCAAAAATTGCATTTTCTCTCCTTCCATGGGCTTGGGTTGAGGGACTTACTCTAAATCATTCTTCTTAGTTTCACTTCTGTATGTGCAGCTAAGTATCCCAAAAGAGGGAATGCCTAACATGGTGGTACTTGACTCTGAGCAGAATCCCTGTGCAATAGCACAAGCAAAAAAAGAGGATATAGAATTATTCTCCTTTAACCTCTTCACATGCAATCTTGTCCCGAGAAAAGTGAGTCTCATACATGTTTGCTTTTGGTTCATCTTTCATTTCCTTGTTGATTCAATAAAGAAATAAACATCATAAAAGAGAAGAAAGGAAGAAAAACCCAAACACTTCAGACACTGAATTTCAGATGATACAGTGGCAAATATGTGTTTAAAAAGAAGGAGTTGCTTAAGTGCATTGTAATTTGAATGTATGCTTTTATTTATTTATTTTTTTAATTATTATTTTATTTTTCTCCATGTTTTACCAAAGGGCAGTGGTCATTTTTCACAGTGTTGAATGCATGGTTTTAGCCATAAAATACTCCCTGAATGTTTAGTTTGAAATATTAAACTCTTTGAGGGATTTATAGCCTTCTTCAGATATGTCATCAGAAGTATTTATAAATATAAAAAATGAAGATAAAACATAATTTGAGTCCCTCTACAAATTATAAATGTTTGTTATTGCTGTAATATACAGCAAAATATTATCAGACATATGGTATTGTTATGTGAACCATATGCCTGCATCACTTGCAGAGCATATGGCAAGAGTTTAAAATAAGCAGCTTTATAAAAATATGATGGGCTTTAAAAATATATCATTTGTACCACAAAAATTTTCTTTTTTTTTTCTTGTTGTGAAACAGATATTTGCAGAAACATGTCTGACAAAACTTCCACCTGTCAGCTATTGCAGCTGTGTAATACTAAGAGTACCTCATGTCTTTTTGCCTGCTTCCATCTCCACTGGGAATGGTTGAAATTATTTCATGTCATAACCAAAGTGTAAGGAAATATGTTTTGCTGAAAAAACCCCGATGGTGTAAAAGATAGTGGATAGGGTGCATAAGTACTGTCATATGTGACTAAAACAGGATGGAAAACATTTGCTGTGAGTCATGGACTCCTGTTTTGGAACATGATTGGGGAAAAATAAGACGGGCAAAACTGTAAAGCAATCTACTATTGCTTCACCTTTAAACTCCTCTTGAAAAGATTTGTTCCTTTAGAAGTGGGAAGATTATAAAGAAGCTCAGAAAGGGAAAAATCCTATTCTTCCCATCTTCTCTGCCAACAGTTTACTGCTGGGATGAAAAGCCTCATTCTGTACAGACTCATATAATGTTCCTATCACCATGGTGCCTTAGTTTAGTTTTACTGAGTCTTATATTTCTAGTCACATGTATTGATATCAAATCTCTTTTGTTATGTTTACATTAGTTCAGCTAAGATTTTATTAGCATTTAAAATCCATCACCATTCTTCACAAAATAGGTAATCAATAATGTGCAAATCAGGCAAAAAAATAAAAATCTTACTGTATTGCTTAATAAGTTACCTCATATTTTTGACATTTCTGAAAAAGAAGAGTATTCAACCTCAGTGCAACAATGCACCATAGTTTCTGCTATGTTTCTTTTCACTACACAGTTTTCAGGATTTTCATTCTCTCTCAGTCTATCCTTCTTTCTGTCTTTATTTGTCTTTCTTCTTTTAGATTCTGTAGTATTGCTACTGTAAAAAAAATATTGATAAATGAGGCTTGCCATTAAGGTGAAGCAATTTGTAACAGAGTGGGAAGTTATAACAATCCTTTGAATTATTAGAAGGCAGTGATTCTTTTGAAATAGAAATGTGTGCAATTTCATGAAAAAGTGCACAATTATTTGGGTTTTGTCCCTTGCTTTATCTTTCTGCATGTCAGTACTTAGGAATAAGGTTGTATGACTAAAAGACACTTCTGTTTGTTGGTCAAATAAAAAAATGGAAGAGAATGTTATGAATTTTTTTACATTTTTATTCTTCTATTAAAGCTACTTAGATCTATTTTTTTGCTTTATCTAAATTGATAGATTTCTAAATGCAACACTGCTTTTAAATTAAGATATATTTTTCTTCAGAATTGTTTCTTTTCTAAATTCACAGCTCAGCAAATCATCAGGAACTCAAAACCATTTCTCTAAAAATAAGTTTGTATTTACTATCCAAGGTTTAAAAAAAGAGAAGTTATTCTAAACATTGCATTTACCTATGTGTAAGAAATAATGTGGTATAATATTATCCTTTCACTTCTACTTTCCTTCAATCCAGCCTTCTTCTCCTTGACTCAAACATTCTTTCAATTTTATTCCAGGTTCTTCTACTCCAAAACTCTTTACCTTTCTATTTTTTATCTATTTTCTTTACTTCAGAAATTCTTTTTTCAGTCAATTACCCATATTTGTTCTTCTTATAACATCGCTTTGGAGATAAGTTCCACTGTAAAGTCTTTACAAATAGAATCTTTTAAGGGCCTTTAATAGGCCTCGATAAAGGTCCTGATCATATTTTTTTGGGGGGAAAGTGTGCAAATTGTGCATGGAGTGAGTACTTAGATTTCGCAAAAAAAGCATATTTGTTGCTTTCTCTATTCACCTATGCTAAAGAGTAGATGTAAAGGCATAGGCCTTTCTGTGGAAAAGAGGGAAGAAATCTATGAGAATTAAAAGGCTTGTTCTTATCAAAATCTTACCAGATCCTAAGAAATGGCTCAAAGTTTGTGGCTTGATTTTTATATGTTTATTCCTGATCTATATAAATGGAAATGTAAAGTTGTCAGAAATCCTATGAAAAATACAGAGCAAACTTCTTAATCCCCATTCCTAGACATCTGGTATTAGTGCATGTTTATAGAAAATGATTTGACGTTTTGGCATTTTTCCATTAACACTAATAGTATTAGGAGTAACAAAAGTGTCAGTTCAAAATTCTGGGTACAAGACAGAAGTGAGAATACGCTCATTCCATATGCATATGTTCAACTGCAATGTCTATTTACTGTTTGGTCCAGTGACAACCACAGCATTAAAACTGCACTTGCAATTGCAAGCACAACATGGTCAGGATAAATATTGATGAATTAGAATGAGTTGTAGGGGGGAGACAGCTTGGGTGTCATCCAGCAAGGATACACATGTAAGGATGACTTTGTGGAAAGGGCACCTGAGGAAAAAGATTTGCAATTTGCTTTTCAGTACAAGTTAGGAAAAAGGAACATCACTTCTTCCTTGGATGTATGGATAAATGAGTGCCTACCACTTCTTCTGCAAAGAGGACGATAGCAAAAATACAACCCTAAAATCTTCAGCAAGGTGAGACACAGGTTTTCTCTTTCATTGCAGCTTTCCAAAAAACCAGATTAGGTTAAATTTTCAGGTGAAATGCATTGCCCCTATGCTGTGGTATGGCATTTTGAATCTGATCAATCACACCAGACTGTGTTTCCCATCAGGGAGCATTTATTACCATTCTAGTCAGCTCACATTAGAAAATGACATGTCATGTTGGAAATTTGAATCAAAAGGAGAACCATTTTTAGTAATTACATTTCTGGAAAGTGAGCTGACAAATCAAACTAATTTTTTCTAGGCGTGGTCTGACATCAGCATAGTAACCTTAACCCTAACAAGCTGCAGAATTACTTGCCTGTCAGGGGACTATCTTTATCAAATGAGGGTTGATTTTTAAATTTTTTTTTTAATGTAATATTGCTTATCTATTCAGGGATTTAATGAAAATGTTTAAACCAGAAAACCATTTTCTCTGCAATTATCACTATCTTTTTGTATGCCCTCACATCAGAAAATACTGTTGCAAATCTTATTGCACCAGAAGCCTAAGTAACATCTTCAATACTTTTAAACACCTTCTTGTCTCTGCAAGAATGGGAATATTGTCTTCAAGTATCACCTACTCTCCCCTTCCTGAATTTCTAATCCCAGTGAATCAGAATCAAACTCCACCTGGATAAACTACAGACAAGTTCCACTAAGGCTCCTTAGCCAGAAAGTAAAGAATTAAGTTTAAATATTTGAGTTTGTAATGGAAATAGAAGTCTCCAATTGCCATCTATTTTTAAAATTTGCCATTTTCTATTTCAGATTGTCTATACTTCCTACTCAGAAAGAAGAAAACATGTTTGGTAGTCTATTTGACTTAGATGAAGCTAAAAAAAAAAACAAACCAGGGCTTATATGAAGTGTCCAGACATTAAAGAAGGAAATATTCTTATTTTATGAGGTTCTTATGTCTGTGGATACATAAGACAACTGGACACATCAGTGTTAAACCCATTCTTACACAGCATTACTTCCCTCTGTTCAATGTCCTGGCTCGCTGAATGCATCTTGAGCAATAATGACTATTGCTGCTCTGTATATCAGACCTCACTGCAAATCTGTTATTACAGGAAACTGTAATATTTTAAATACTTAAGCAAATCATGTTTCGCAGGCTCATCGGTAACAGCTGCCTTGGTAAGGGTAAGATGATCTCTTTTTGTTTGGTCCCTGTCCTTCACCCAGGTAACCATCTCATATACTTTTACCTATCCCTCCATTGCTTTAGAATTAAAGTTTTCTGTCATTTTCAGAGGGCTAGAAAGACTTGCCCCTGACTGTGTGGGTGAGACTTGCCTTGCAGATTGCAAGTAATTTTATGAGGTCACACAGGGTTCTGTAAAATCTTCCCCAAAAATGCTCCAATCTGGAATAACAGGAGAGGAAAGGTAAACAGCTGCTGATTTCTTGTGCTGCTGGGTGCTGCTTTCTCCTGCACCTGGTGCTGCATCTCAGACCACAAAGAAGTACTTCCCGCCTTGATAATGGAAGCAACTATTGTAAGCTGCTAGAGAGTTTAAAAGCTGCAAACGGCATTCTTTCCAAGCAGAATATTCTAATACAGTTTAAATCCAATCGTTAGAAATTCTGCAGTGGTTTAAAAACTGGCTATTTCTTGGCTGAAAAATGCAGATGCTATAGCAAAAGCTAGAGTCAGACTCAAGAGACAATGCAAACAAATAGTTTAGCTAAAACAGTTGTCACTGTTGGGTTAAAAAGCGCTTGAGAACTCCCCAAATCTGTAAACTACAGGTAGATTCCTTTCGCTCCAATTTCCAGAAAATAAGATAGTTTTAATTTCTGAGCATGATACATTGCCCTTTGCAGTGTTATGGCAGGTTGCATTTAATCAGTCAAAGTGGATTACATTGCACATCAAAGCAAATGTTATGATTCCAGTCACATCAGATTAGAAGATGACATATCATGTTGGGAATTTGAATTCAAGTCTTTTGAAGGGTAATTTTTGAGTGTGGGATTAAAATATCCATTCCAGTCAAAGGTCAATAGGTACACTTCAGATATCAAATGTGCAGTATTTGGCACATTTTCCTTCCTTTATATGCTGGGTTGATGAAGCCAGATGCAATTGAGACGAAGCAGGGAGAAATAAAGCAAAAGAGTCTAAACTATGCCTGAAAAATATGGGCAACACATAGTGCAAGAAAACTGAATATTCATACAATGAATTTAGGCATGGAATATATATGATCACAGAGAAACAAAAACAGAGGCACTAATATGATTCTGCAGTGATCATTAGAAATTGTTTTGCAAAGCCTGTACCGTACTACATATGCAAATATACATCCAGTATGTATGCATATGTCAGAACTCACCTTTCAATTTCACATTTTTTAAAACACTTGCATTTGAGACAAATATTTGGGATACTGGTAGTTAGAGGCAGGACTTGCAGTCTAGAGATGGGGATGCCAAAACAGCCTTATTTGTCCTTTGTTCTCTTTAAATCCTGTGAAGCTTTTCTGTGTCATATGGGTCAGCTCCATCCCCACTTTGAAAACTATTAAACAAAGCACTTCCTTCCTTCCCCAAACCGGTTTTCCAGGTCTGTGAGGTATCTGAAAAAGCAGTTTCTGGGAAAGTGAATATGTAGCCCATGTGTGTAGCAGGAAGCCAGGTGGATTGCGCTTTGTCACCTCTGGTTTGTTCACTGATGCTCAGTGGATGCTGTTTTGCACACATCAGTGGTAGTCCTGTCCCTTGACAGTACTGCTCCCAGTCGTCCAGAAATTTTAAAACTGCTCTTATAGTAGATAGGTGGAGTCTGACCCTAAATCAGAGGAATTTTACATTAATCTGGGTATCTAAATTGAAAACAATTTACTTAGAGTTCTATTACAGCTGGAAGTCTTCACTGTAATAAGAAGTAAAAACCCATGGAAAAGTGTCTTTTGAAGATGGTGCTGGCTCCTGCTCCACTTAGATGAAGGAAGCAATATAACTTTTTTACTACCTAAGAAACTAAAATAAAATCAGATGGTGTAATTTGACACAGAGTCATAGAGCTGCTGCTAGGAAGGGACCACCGAAGATCATCAAGTTCAGTCTCCTACTTAATTTAAAACTATCACCAACAGTAGATCAGAGCAGCATGAGTTCTTCTTAAAAAGCCCTTAGTCTTAAAATAGTTTCAAACACCTTGATGTCTGTAGTTCCTGCAAGTCCCCAGGCAGTGTAGCCCTACACACCATAGCTTCCTAAACTCTAGGTTGCTAAACCATTTGCCCTAGACATAGATCAGCTCTGATTTCCTTTTTCATTTCCACATCCTGGACAACGGAAGTGCTATGTCAGCATTCACTCCATGAAAACGGATGACAAGCTAGGCAGTGAGTGTTTCTGCTGAAGGGATTAGAATTACTTCTTTCTTATTTCCTTGCAATTTCTTCCAGAAAATTATAATTTTTTCAATTTTTTTTCCTTTCCAGTTCAGAGAAAGAAGCATAAATATTGTGAACATGGAAGATTTTAACTGATTTTTTTTTATCACAAGTGTGATTCAATTCAGTCCCATGTTTTGTTTTATTAATTGGTTCTTGCAACTAGCCTGCTCATTCCCATTGTAATGCCTTTTTTATCTAATAAGCATCTTGATACAGCTAAGGTATTTTAATAAGATTTCTTTTCACAGGACTTCATCTTAAAACCAGTCTGTTTCTAAGGGGGATTTTGAATACTTTTCCATCTTTTGTTATAGCTTTAGAATTCCAGAGTAAAATCCAGTTCAAGAAGATTAGATCAGATACTGCTGTAAGGATCGGGGCTCCATGCCCAGACACATACAAATCTTCAGGCTACACATGAAGCTATGTTGAGAACAACTACCAATATTTACAGCTGCTCAGATTCGTTGGAATTTAATCTGAAACATTTATCTGCTCTTAAACATGTAGATGTTGATATGGTGAGATAGTATCTTGTATTTGCCAAAATATTACAGACATAAAAAACAGACAGGCTGCTGGGGGCACACAGTGTTCCCCAGTATAAAAAAAAAGACCACGATTCCTCTTCTAATTCTGTTTTTTCCCCACAATGTCCAACTGTTCCTACTCCATTTTTTATTGATTATTTTAAGGGCTTGGGATTTTTGTAGTTCCAAGGAAATTTTAATGCAGTTGTAATTATTTTGATCCTGTTCCAACTCAAAGGTTCTGCGAAATTTTCCTCTCACTTTGGATTTCTCTGCATTTTCATCAGGACAGAGACTCATCTCCGCGAATGGAGATGCAATTTGGTTTAATTACTACATTTTTCATGATAAATGTATGCAAATGTTTTTGTTTTTCAGGTTCAAAAATTTGGTTTTTATTGGTGATTGGTTTTAGTTTGCCAGTACTTACACTCCAACCTATGGCTTAGTCATTCCTAGACAGATTTGGCAGAAACACTACTTGGTGTCAAGTAAATATTCAGTGGTTTCCACGTAATATTCTAGTTTCTTTCTGTGGCTATATAAACTATTCTAATGGCAGATGAAAGACAATAGGTATTCTTCAAGCTGAAACGTATGTGATTCCTCCAGTTTCATGGTTTCAGTAAGTGGGGAAGATTCAAAAAGAGGAACATAAGTGTACTGTCTCAATTTTTTATATTTTTATATTTTTAAATGTTTATATTTATTTTTTATTCACATTGCAAAGAGATCATCCTAATGCAAGCACTCTATTATTTGATCTGCAATTATTTGAGAATTTTATTTTAAAATAATATTTAGTACTCTTGTAGAGATGCTATACATCTCTAGCATATAATAAAATGATGTATGGGCAGCTGGATGAATAGTGGTCCTACTGAATATATGTTCTCTGCAAAACACATTATACAGCAAGAAACACATGATACACTATGTATAGATACTTAAGAAACCACCTTTTTATTTTATTATATAAACATGTTACAGATCTCTAGCTAATTCTCTTCATATGTGAGTATTTATAATTTTTTAGTTGGAGGACATATTCTAAGGTGTATTGAAACAAGTGATGAGTTCCTAACTGAGTCAAAAAATGCAGTGAGAAGTGCAGTCAAGCTCTTTTGGGAAGAAGTTAGGTCCCTAGATATTCCTTCAAAACTTCAAAAGCCTATGCTTTGGGGATAGTGAGGTTATCAATTTTTTTCTGAAACAGCAATAAAAACCACTTCACAGCAAACTGTGCTCCAGCCCTGACTGTCATTCAGAAACTTCCATTAGAAGTTCCTTTAGACTGTAAGAAGTCATGAAAAAAGATACCAGAAAGTTGGTATTCTCTATTTTTCCCTTGCTTTCCCAAGCAGTGTATGAGAATGCAGTGCAACATATGTAGCAAGATTTAAAAAAAAAAAATATTATTTTTAATTGGCTATCTCCTACGTCTTTAAATGTTTAGACAGAAGGAATAAAACACACTCAACGTAAATTGGTGGACTGCACATACAAATATAAGTGCAGAAGAAGCTAGCTGTACACACCATATGTCTGTATATTTTACGTATTTATAAAACAATGATTTTTCGGGATCTTTAAATGAACATCATAAACTGAGAAAGAAACAGAAAAGTTTGCAGTCTTATTGGAAGGTTGCCACAAACATACTCTGGTGAATAGTGAGGGTAAGAGTAGTAGTGAATCTCTTTTATGGTGCTGTTATCAGGACATAATGTGCTGGGTTTATGGCATGCCACCACAGCCAGTACCCAAACTGCCAATGGAAATATAATTTAGGATCTGATGTGAGATCTTGCAGTGCATCAGTAATTTAATTGAATCTTTCATCATTCCCATATCTAACTGTCATTACCTGATAATTGCTTATCCTAAAAGAAGTAGGGAATTCTGTACATACCTGACAGGGCTCAGTGTGTACTCAGCATTTAAACAGAACACAACCTACCACATGATTGCTATGCTGGGGGAGAAGAGAGAACTCTTTAGCCTTTTGATCCCCAAGGTGAAGTGTTTTCCTAATCTTTATAAATATTCCTGTGAAGACCATGGTTTTTGTAGGTTTTTGTGTAGCTTTTTTTTAACACCTAAGGGCATAGGTTCAGTGTTCTAATAAACAATGTCCCCCACCAAGCTGGTCCTCAGAGAGGCATATATCATATTAGATGTGTTCCTGCAGACATTCCCTTGAATCATGCAGGAGATATTGCTGTGATGAGTATAACAGGAGAATCTGAATAGAGACAAATGAGGACATTTTAACTCTAAACATTTTATGTGCCTCTTTACTTTCCCAGTAGGTGGTTTGAAGGTTCTCCTGAGCACTGCTGTTATGTACTGTGCAGAAGGTCAGAGTAGATGATCATAATGGTCCCTTGTAGCTTTATAATCTATGAATCTATACTCCTGGGGAACTGTAAGTGCTAAGAAATCTGGTTAAAAACACTGGTTACAGAGAAAGCAATCAAAAATGATTGGGAGAATGCACCCCCCCCACCATCACTCCTAATAAGGGTCCAGAGTACATAGATGGGGGAACTTTGTGACGCAAATTATAGATGGATTTTTTTCCAATTAAGAAAGAGAGAAAATAGGCTAGGCAATTTCAAAACAACTCATACACAAAGCTGCTGACAAAGAGGGCAGTAAGAGAAGCCTTGAAAATACTGTAACAGACAATTTGATTGTAGCAGATATGCATTTTAAGGAATGGCAGTAGAGGAAAAGAATGCCTGATTTTAATTATTTTGCTGTCAAATTCAGAGAGAACTAGAGCATTCCTGAAATACTAGCAAAAAAAAGCAAGCAAGCAGTAGAATTGTGAATAATCCTGAACCTATCAGATCATAAGCTTAAATTTCAACTTGAATAAATCGAGGAGATAAATGTCAGGAGCAAAATGGCCATTGAAAAGCTAGAAGATAATGGAATCACTAGGAACTAGCAGAATTACTTTTTCAGGAAAAAAAAGACACAGGTTTGTTGTTGATGATAAAATTGTAATTTTAGTACAAAAAAGAAGGAAAATAGATAAAAAACTATTTTTGCTTGAATCCTGTATGAGACACTTAAAAAAATCAATTTATGTTATCCATCAAAATCTCTCTTTCAAAATTAATTAAAAGGTGTTTACATAGGGACACTGTCATATGGACTGAAAAGTGACTGAAGGGACGCTAACAAGGGCTAATGATACACAGCAATGTATCAAGTTGTGGCGGAGCTGTCTGGTAGCACTGAAGGGACTAGTGTTAGTTCCTGAGGTTTTTTTGACAACGTCATTAATGATTTGAAAGTGGGAGTAAACAACAAGTTAATGAAATTCACATATCATACTAAATTGGGAGGTGTTGCAAACACTATGGATGGCACAAAATTAATAAGAAGGGACCAAGGAACATTAGAAACGTGGACATATGAGCAAAATGAGGTTCAATTTAGAAAAAGGCTGTCTAATAACATATGAAGGAAAATAAGCCAAAACATAGCTATGGAGCAGGAGAGAGAAACCTGGAAAGCAGCAATGCTTAAAGAACCATGGAGGTGGTAATGGGCAGAAAATTAGGCATGAATCTATACAGTGATATGGCATTAAGGGAGGCCAATGAGCTCTTGGGCTTCATGCAAAGAGGTGTCAGAGTCTGAGGAAATAATAATCATTCACAGCATAACACTCCTGCAACTAAGCCTGGAATATTGTATTCAGTTCTGGGCATCAGTTTACTAGGAAAGTAAATGAACAAATCAAATTAATTTCTAAGTGGAACAGCAAAAATGAACAAAAGATGAGGGAGATTATTTTAGGAAGAGAAAGTGTAAAAGCCAAATTTCACTCTGTATACCTTGGCCAAATGATAACAGAAAAGGGCTGTGAGAACAGTGTCTGTATAAAGATTGCACAATCCAAAGGCAAAAAGAGGATTTAGGAAGGAACAAAATGGTAGCAATAAATTTAATTGGGTAAAATCATAAAAGAAAAACCTAGAAAACTAGACACCAGGAAAGAATTCCTGGATTTAGTGGAGTTCCTACTTTCTTTTATTTAGAAGAATTATTCTATGAAAATGGACATTCAGAAAACAAAAATATATTAAAATTGTATTAATTTTGCTGTTTGAAATTTCCTAGTAAAATATCCATTCTGGTTATTCTCTCAGTTGCTGACTACAACTGAATTCCAGTATAATCGGGATGTAAAGTGGTAGACATTGCATTGTCTGGAACATATTATAAAGAGCTAAATAAATCAACTCTCCATGTTTTAACAATCCGTGCAAGTATTAGGTAAAATCAATAGCTGGGCAGATATATGAAGGACAAAAATAACAGAACGGATGAATAGAGCACTCAATAGCCAGAAATATAGGTAGAGAAAGGCTGCACTGGCTAGAGGGGTAGTAAAGGAGAAATGTTGTATTCACTCTTTCACTGCAGTGGGGAGAATAAGAGAAGAAGCACAAAGCATTCTCTTCCCACCTGAGAATGTGGAATTTCCAAAGATCAGCTCCACCCCATACTGACATATAACATTTGATACAGAGAAATATGTACTTCATTTACTTCTTCCTTTCTAGAAAGGCTTCTTATGAAAGCAAAATTTAGTGAAAAAAGAGATCCTTTTTACTGTGTTTGACACTATTCTTGAAGTTTCTATAATGGAAATATACATTGCTATCAAATTCTAATCTGGTGGTCTAAATGTTGCCAGAATGAAAGGAAATTTGAAAAAAAAATCATTAAAAAATGAAGGATTTCATTAAAATAAAATATACAAGGAAATAGAGTAAGGCCCTTACCCAGGGATATTAAATTTTAAAAATAAAGATTTTTCTAGGTTTTCATATTTCTGTACTGAGCTATGGAAGTTTGTGAGGAGACAACAGGCAAATAAGGGTTACCAAAAAACCCCAGCTCCCTGTAAGACAGAAAGAGAGAGAGGATGACATAAAACTGTATGTGGAGGCAAATATGTAACATACTGATGTAAAATAAGGTATTGTTGCCTACATTTTGTTCTCTGGTATGACAT
Organism: Pseudorectes ferrugineus; assembly: GCA_008033365.1. Classification (NCBI taxonomy): domain Eukaryota; kingdom Metazoa; phylum Chordata; class Aves; order Passeriformes; genus Pseudorectes; species Pseudorectes ferrugineus. The sequence continues at coordinate 27,914 of QWTY01009971.1, forward strand.
CCCTTACAAGACTTTTCTTAGGAGCACCTTTCACAGGCATCTGAGACTTGCACTGGCTCTTTCTGGTGTTATTATTTTTGTTTGCTAGGAAATATTATAAGCTCTTTTGAACACTTCCATCTGCTTGTGTATTTTGGATATCTCTTTCAATTCTCATTTCGTGGAGATACTCGTCCTCTCTATTCTCCATACAAATCAGCTCTGCAAGAATTTTGTTGTTTATATGTATTATTTTGGGGTCAATCAAAGTGAAATCACCTAATTTATTATTTTTGGCTTGCTAAACTAAATTTGATGTCATTTAAAACATAACAAATTTGTGTACAAGGATCATACGCAAAACCAAATGAAATCTGGGGTATTGACAGAAATATTTCTGGCCTGAGTGTATGGTGATATTTATGTTATTTCATGTGATTGACACATCTTAATTCAAATGTAGAAATCAGTTCAGCTTTTCTTTTTAGTGTGGTAACATGTCTTTGTAACAAATCTCTCCAGCAAATATGGTATAGTCCATGGTATAGTAATTTTCACATGTGAGAAAGGTTGCTATTTTGATAAAACCACACTGTGACATTTAACCTTGCACAGAAGGTTACAATGACACTAGAAGATAGTGAAAAATGGCTGAGGAGCAGGACAATGACACTCTGGCATGATATGATTTATTTTTTCCATAATATGCTTTTCAGCTCTTCCTCTTCTATTTCTCATGAGACTAACACATTCACCTGAAGCAGATTAGTTAGGGTACAGTTTCATTTATTTAAAAAGAAAGGGCTAATTGTAAGGGTTGTATGGCAGGTCTAAATGTTGTGAAGAATGTCTTAGATTGTTTAAAGCTCAAATATGTTGTGAAAGAAAGAGTTTTTTGGAGCAATGTCAAAAGCTACACTGGTACTTGTAGGCACGCAAGCAATGGGAGTTGGAAGGTGTCTCTTCTGCAGCTGAGCACGACTGTTGGAAATGGAAGTTTTGTTTGACTTTGTCCATTGGGGATGAGACCAACACAAGGCAACCGGGGCGCTGCAGATGGCACACGCTTGCCTAGGGTCAGACATGAAGTTGTGTCTGTGATTGCCCTGGAAAACAATGGTTCTTTTCTGCCTCTTCTCTCCAGTAGGGTTTGCACAGGAACCCCATACATGGGGACACAGAATCTCTGTAGCCTGCAGTTGTTCAACCATACATCCTCTCTCTCTCTGTCCATCTTTTCCCCTATTCTCCTAGAGAGGCCCAGCATATGGACAATGAACTACTCAGAGCATTTACTACTTACTGCTCTCCTCCAGTTCTCTATGAAGACACAGCAACTAACGGTAGCCTCTGGGTTTGATTTAACACATGCCATTTCTTAAATCAATACGACTACTACATAGAGCCTGGATTTTCAGAAATCTAATACCTTGCAGAGATATAAGGAAATGTAATGGGAACTACTTCATGCCTGAACAAACGTAAATCAAAGGTAATAGCTGCGTAATGAAGTGCGTAGACATTCCACAAAAAATGTGGCTGCTAGTCTATAGGCTCGTCTAGCCAGTAGCCTGCAGCCTTACAGAAAAATGTACCCCTGTTTAAATTATAGGTTCATTAAACTTTGTTAAATCTAAATTTTTATAAGCAATAGACAGCTATTCATAGGACAAAAGCAAATAAAGATAATAGAGAGCAAAGACATTGAAAATGGACGAGCAGATCAACCAATATTTAGCCATCAAAAATCCAATGCATAATGATGCCGTAAATTTAATGTTGCTCTTATTCACTTGCTGTCCCTTGATCTAAGAGGACCATTAATCTTTTTTTTTTTTTGGGGGGGGGGGGGGCAAC
>QWTY01009971.1:29780-65413 GCA_008033365.1 Pseudorectes ferrugineus
TAACACATTCTTTTAAAAATTTTTATAATTATTCATATTATTAAAAAAAAAAAGAAGACCCTATAAAAGAGGAAAAACTGTTTAGTTCTTATAACCTTGAATTGTAATGACTGCAGAGAACAGAGGGTTTTATCAGGATTATGTCTTCATACTGGTGCACAATAATGCAGATTTACTCCTTTATTGGAAAGCTTATAATGTAATAGGTAGATTTGCAAAGGTAAATTGATTTCCCATTTTATTTCTATATGTATTTGAAATGCTTTTCCTGAAAAACACTCTTGTAATTATAGAAATGTCAAAAGTGTAGTAGTTTGCATGTCATTGTAATGGAGAACACAGATTGCAGGTAAGAAAGGCCTGGGGAAGCCAGTCCATGCGCACAAAGGCGTGTAGAAGGATGCCACATCTTTATTGCACATTCATGGCAAATTTTGGATGGAACCATTGACAAGCAGTATCCTCTCTTATGATTAATGCAACTGGTGGGCAATCCAGATGGCAGAAGGGCATAAAAAGCACTTTTAAATCTGATTTATTTTCAATTAAAAAATAAAACCAGAAGATCAGAAAATCCCACTTCTTCCTGACTCACAATTCTTTTGTACCTTCTATGGCTTGTAAGGAAGGATTTTGTAGAAGAGACGTTAGCGAGCTGATAATAAACACTTGAGGGAGTGTACATTAGGAGTTTTGTGGTCGAAGCTTAAATTTAAAAAGTAGATGGATGTGATAAGGTGATAGAGTGACAAAGGCAAAAGAAAACAGGAGAACAGGAAAAAGAGCACTAGGGAAAAATGAAGGGTAAAAATACTGCACTGAATGGTATTACCAATTAATTGCATATAAATTGCAGATTCTCATTTGTTTCTTACAATCAGAACCTTGTTACAGATAAGAGAAGCACATCTTAAATGCAAAGCCAATGGTTTACTGTTACTTCAATTAAAGTCATACCAGTTTAATGGAAGAATTCTGTTACCTACCTCTTTCGTGGTGTTATATTCAACTTCCGTTGCCCTACTGGGTCCTAAATTCAATACCTTCACTATAAGGAGAAAGGTTTAGAGCAAGTCTTCAGCATCCCAAGTCCTTCACTGAGATGGGTAAGTTTTCTAATAAATCATTAATGTTTACCATATTTTTGCGCCAATCCTAGGATTTTTTTACATGATTTTGATACTTTGTTATGCTTTATACTGTTATGCTTTGCTCTTTTCCTCCTTTTCCTGCAAATCCACTTTATGTCTCCATATACTATATAAGGTGTATGTTACATGAGTTGAATACTTGTTCTGTGTTCTCTTAATTACCCTGAACACTGATTTTTCCAAGCTCTCAAGGCTGAGGTAATTTTATGACCAGTAACTGACCACAGCTGAGATTTTTATAGACCTGTAACCTCTACTATCATACTGCGCATGAGAGTAGAGGCTTCTTTTATCTTGCCATGCATGCATTTCTCTACATGCATTTTATATTAGGGCCACAGATAGTTCATTCTAGCCAGTAACTTCTTATTACTGTATTGGCTATGGTATATATAACAATAGGCGCATATTACACCAAATAAAGAAAAAACTAAATCAGAGTAGACAATAGGTCATTGGATTACTGGTATTGCAAGTTAAAACTATCTCCAGGGAGGTTCAGACAGGCTTCAATTTTGTGGTGCTAACTTGGTACCAAGCCCTTACAGATCATGGCACTGCCATGTTTACCGGGCTCTGAGGCTGTGGTGGGAAAACAGACAAGTAACCCGAGACTAAAATGTGAGACAGTAATAAGTCAAGTAAATAGGAAAATTATCTTGACAGCTGTGGTGAAGAGATGACACTAATTATTGGGTAAGGACTGATGAGAGTGCGTGCCATATCTTTACCCTTTTTGTTAAAAAAACAAAATCATCCTGACATTAAGTGGAATAAACTGAATAGTCACACAATAACTCTGCAATAAAAATGCTTTTGAAAGAATTTCTGTACAATTTCTGTACAATTCTTAGTAAAACACTAAGTGAGAGGGGAACATTTATATATACTTGGAACAGCATCAATCAATCAATATTAGTGTTTCATTTTATTTGTCATTTACCTATGTTAAGTATATAAAATAACAATCTTATAACACAGTTCTTTCTTTCACAGAACAGACTATAATTTCTAATTTTCAAAGTTGAATCCTAGAAGAGTGACATTTCCATGGTTATTGTTACTAATACAACAGCTTGAAGTGTTTCTCCTGGATATTTAGCACTGCATTCCTATTTGCACACTACAAAAGGATTAAATTCTTGCAATTTCAAGTCAGCAACCACATTCTTGGTATGTTTAGGGGATCTAAAGTTTTGGGCTTGCAGGACAAACTTGAGCTATCTTGTGAATTTGCAAATTTCCTTGAGCTTTCAAGTGAAATTGAAAATACTGCGTGAGGTTTCTTTCCAATTCTATGTCTTTAGAAAATTGAACATTGAGTCTTACTAGATTAAAGTTGCTAAAATACAACCTGTTTTGACCCAACCATTCCAACATATCATGAAATAACATGGTCATATTGGGTTTTCTCTGGCAGGTAAATAATTTTTCACTTGATTGGAAGAGGAAAAAAAAATAACTGCCTGTGAAGAAAATTTGGAAAGCCATTCTAAGAGGAGATAGACTATTTTTGTTTGTAATTTTTTTTCTCATAATCAAGTTATTTCAAGTTCCCTGCTCTATGCAGAAAAAACATATGTATTGATACCAAATTTTGTGGATGTATGCCTTTCAAATATGCACCAAAGTTAAATGATTTATGGTCTAAAAATACTGATCAAATAATGAAAATGAAAAACTATTAATTTGGAACAGTGTATTTTACATTAAACCCTCCCTCTCTGCTGATGTATAGCTGCACGATCACCTTAATTCTTTCAATTCAATTTTCCCCTCAGAAAAGTAGAAAAATATCTATTTCCCTTAAAGCACAATGAAGACTCAAATAATTGGGAAAAAAAGTGCATGTGGGTCCCAAAATAATTGTAGGTAAAGATAATGTGTCACTATGGGTCAGTATCTAGTGCCATTGCCAACATTATTTTTCTTTTTTTTAAATAATAAGAGAAGGAAGATGCCTGATACTGCTGATAACCAAATTTCAGCAAAGGGGGTATCATTTACATTCTCAGGATCGGTAGAGCATCTATAAAAGCAGTTCTCTGATTTACCTTCTTTTTCCTGCTGAGACAAAATGCAGTGGCATACTCTAAAGCAAACATAGAGCTGGGACTTCATGCAAAATATTTGCCAATCTTAGATGAAAGGTACTAAATAAATATTATTGCTATTATTACTCTCTGTGGAGAGCAGCACTATAAGGTCTTTTTGGAAGGCTTACTTCATGGAAAATCTTCATAATTTCCATAAAAAATATTATGCTAGAAATTGGTATAGCCTTTATAACTTTATGGGGCTATAAAATGTGATGGTTCCAATATTAAACTGCAGTGAAAAGTAATGTAAACAGAATAAAAGGCATACAGGAAAAAATATACTTATTAATGAAACAAAAAGTATTCAGGGAAGAAATCCATATTAAAGGTTTGAGGGCCCAATCAGAGACTAAGCACTTTTCAAATGTTGCTTTTCAATCTTCCCAAAGTTGAAAGTAGATTGCAAATGTTGAATTGTGATGGATTTTCACTTATTTTAGTTTAAGCATAACTGAGTGTCATAACTGTATAAATATTCACTCCAGTAAGAGAAGAGCTTTTAAGTGTGTATTTTTCAGGAAGAATTAGCAGGTTGCAGAGATGAGTTAGGAAAGGAATTAGAAGGTGATTGGCCATGAAAAAGCCTTTTCCTTTTGCCCTATCTCATCCCACTCACTCTGTACCATTGCTTGATGCTGCTCACAAAATGCCCATGTGTGTATTCCGTGGTTTTCACCAAACTAGGGATGAGGGCTGAAATTGAAAGGCTAAAAAAGCTTTGAGGTTTACTAGTGTCTCCTCTGTTTTAAAAAACCAAACATTCTGTTAGAGTTGAACAGATTGTTCCTACCCCCGTATATTCTATAGACATCTGTCAATTATATCAGGCACTATCACTACCTTCCTTTCTTTACAGAACATGAATTAGAAAGAAAAATCTTTGCATCTAAAATCCAATCTGTATCTTCTGTTTCACTGTAATAATTCAAGAAAATAGAAGCTTTTTGATCAGCCACAAGAGCAGTTTGTAACGCTCTGCTCAATTTCCTATCACTAATATTTCATTTCCACCTTGCACCACTGAGGTATATTATGGTCTTGTTTCCTTAAGGGAAATGAAAAATAGCATTAAAAACATTTCAAGTGATTTAGTCATGAACCACAAAAAACCAGAATAAATCCTTCTTCAAAGTAGTTTTCCTAAAACTTCTTTCATTTTTGTTTGTATATCTTTAAAATCAAAATAAATTTGGACTAGAAATATCTACTATTATAGGATAAGATCTAATTTGTGCTGTTAATTCGTTGGAAAAGACTAAAACACATCTTATTGATTAGTGATAAAGTATCTGTCAAAGTAGCCTCTCTTACAGATCCAAGTACAATGTAACAAGCCTCCCCAAAATATTTCAAATTATTTGACTGAAAAAGTTGTTGCAAGACTAAACTTACCTACAGTAATTAATTTTAACAATATATATATATAAAATTTGTCAAATGTTTCTCCTTAATTCATGACTGATCTTACTACTCAATTATTGAAAAAGTTGAGGAATTATCAAGACATGGTGCAAGTTGCAAAACTTAAACAGAAGAATGTGGTTGTCCTGATGTATAAAATGGCTTTGCTCATATCTGAATCTGCAATTGAACTTGTTATTAACAATTCAAATACTAATGCAAAGAGTCCCATGAGTTACATTCCTTCATATTCAAATGCTGAAGAGCTATTAAAAATCTCATCTTATCTACTGCAAATACGGAAATGTCTTTGTGCAATTTACCTGATCTTTACTGTAAACAAGAAGGCAGAGCCAATAAAATACAGTCAGGTTTTTGATAGATACTACTCATAAATCTTTGGGCTAGAGTTTGCTATAAATTTTAGTTTTAAAATACGTGTTGTAAAACACAACATCATGCCAGTAATTCTAGTTTAAAACAACATGATTCTGAGATTAGCAAAATTCAAATATCCCTATTCACAAAGGTTGCAGTTACAAAAAAGAGAAGGGAAACTACTTTTTACATGTTTTAATATATGATATTTATTAAGATTCCTGCTTTTAATTTTAAGACTATAAGTTCAATAAAATAAGTATACTGTTCATTGTCAAATATGTTATTGTTTTATGTTTATTTTTTTGAGATACCATATTATTAGCTAGGTTTTGTGACAAATTTTACATTGTTCTAAAGACTGATAAAATTATTCTTATAATTCAGACATTCTTTTAATATTTTTTTGATCTTGATATATATTAGGGAACAAAAGTACTGAGGTACGAAAATGTCATATCGATCTTCAGATGTTGATTTACATTTCAAAAGATGAACAAAAGTAGGAAAATTAAAAGGTAAAGTCATAGACAAATTTTGATATTGAATATTTCAAAATTTCATATGAATATTTCAAAATAAACAGGTAAAAAAAATCTAGACTTCAGAAATTGTTTTGCCACTGACCCTATAATATTTAGTATTGTGGTACATGTTGTGATAACTGGTAAGGAAACTAGAGAAGAGTGTTTAGAATTTTGTAACGGTTTAGACTGGTGTTAATTGCTAGTCTGAGCAGAACCTGAACACTATTGCCAGATTAAATACAGGTTGTCATGCATGCTTAATGTATCTCTTTGGGATGGAAGGGTATAGTAGCTCTGCAGCATTGACTCTCATGATATTTTTGGGAGCTATTTTGTTTATTTCTCCAACAAGAAGGAGAAAGAACAAATAAAAATGTCCTGTGGGATTTCCCTAGGTGCAGAATCAAGGTCTTTTGCAGTCATTGCAAACTTACTTTTAATCCATTTTTAGAGAAAACCAGGGTGGAGGATAATGAACAAGGAAATACTGAGAAGGGAAGGACTTTTCTTTTTCATCGGGCTTGCTCTGAGTTTCTTTTGACCTGCCCACTTCATTTTACTTGGCTTAGTTGCAACAGCAATTTCTCCAATTGACCAGGTGTCAATTTTTAATTTCTTTTACTTTTGTTTAATTGTGTATGTAACAGCCATGGTTTTATATAGATAGTAGTAACCAAAGGTTGTTGTAGGTAAAATGATAACTTTACCACACACAGTGATGTAGTGTAGAAATGTATGATGCTGGGAGCCTTGAGAAGACTGAGGGTATGCTGTGTTCAGGTAAAGGCATGAGGTGATAAGAGATGGGATACAGGCTTGACACTGGAGACCTCTGGACTCAGTAGTAGTCAGCGAAAAAAGAAAAACACACAAGAGAAGAATAGAGCTGAACATAACTGCTTCTAGGAGTGAGAAATAGAACAAAGAAATAATGTCTAACATACATGAAAGGGTACCATATATAGTAAATTTCAATGCAGTCTGGACCTGTGGACCAGTGAAGAAAGGGTAGTTTGCGTGCTAGCAAACTTACATAAATAAACCAAAGCTGAACTGGGAAAAAAATAAGAGGAAAAATCATTACCAAGAACATCATATTTCTCCTGGCTAAGGACTGCAGTTGTGTCACAATTTTAATTGCATTACTGATAGTTTTTAACCTTTTCTGTACCTAAATAATATAAATGCATTATTATCCTTTGTTTTACTGTAATAATTAGATCTAGACTAGTGATGATTCCTAAACAACACTGTTAAGGTTTTAATTATGCTAACAATAAATTCTTGGTTTTATTTTATATATAAGGTGGACTTCTTTTCCGCTTAAACATATCCTTAGTTTAACTAAGAATCTGAGAACTTCAACATAAAGAAAAAACACAGAAATTTTAAACGCATGGTGAACACACAGTTCTTTAGATAACGGGAATATTTCTCCAAAATGGCAACATGCAGGAAATATTACCAGAAGCATTTTGTCCTAGAGGTAGCCAGGCAGTTGAGCTGCGAGGGAAAAGGGAATTTTGTCAGTGGATTACAATTAATCAGTAGTTACAGGAGCTATACCATTATCTGTAAACAGCTAAGAGCTTTCCAGCCACACCTTCCCAACTAATCAAAAGCTTTAGCATCTCCTTCTCAGCAAAATACAAATTAGGAGATTAGCAACAATCAGATAAAATTCTGCTTGAGGCTAATTACATGGCATTGACTGTTTGCAGACAGCTCCTTTTGACACTGGAAAAAGTGTTAAGAAGTGATATCTGACATGCAGGAGCTAATGAGCCTTCCTAGGATTTTCCAAACAATTTTGCCTAAGCAATTCTCTTCTCTAAGAAGAGAAATTAGAACTGAAATGGTGGACATTCTGACCAAACCAAGTTATTGGAATCTAAACAATTTTCAAATTTTGTGTTATGAGGAGTCCTGGCTAAAGAAACTATACCAACCACAGAAATCTTTAATCTGCTTGAAGATTACTCTTTCATTCAAGTTCTGTTTTGTATATCTTTGGCTGCAGTCCAAAATGTGAGTTTCTTCTGTATTATAACACTGTTTCCCAGGGTCTTTATATTTTCATCTACTAACGAGATTGGTGTTAAGAAGGTTGATACATTTCACCTGCAATTTATTTTTCAAGAAACTTCAAGTAAATACCATTCAAGAGAAAGCAACAACATCTTTCTCTACAAACTGTCTAAATGCGATGGAGAATATGAATATATTTTTTATTTTTGTAAGCCTAAATAAGGAAAACTATATGACATTACAATAATTGTATATATTATCTCCTTCTAAATTAGCTTCAATTCCAGATATCACATAATTTATTAAATACAAAAATTTTATTATATGCTGCACAATATGTTACATATTCACATATTATGTAAATAATATGTAACGTCTAAATATAAAGAATATTTTAATTTTTTTTCCCATCTGTATTTCAGTTTAAATAGCATCAATGTGTTGAGGTATTTTAGAGGAGCTACAAATCAACTTCTTATTTTCTTGATATATTTCCACTATTATTTATTTATTTATTTATTTATTTATTTATTTATTTATTGTTTTTCTTTTCTGGAACAATATTTACAGTTAAGACTAATGAATTCTGGCAAAGAAAATGTCCCTTATTGAGACATACAGAATACTCAAGCCCATGCCACTTAAATTGAGGTAAGAGGATCAGTGAAAAGAAATGTGGTGGAAAGAAAAGAGATCCAGAATAAAAAATGGTCCTGTGGTACAGAGGGATTGGGTGGCTGTTCCAGGAACAGTGGTTAATTCAGAAGAAAAGAGGAAAAAAGAGGAAGAGAAGGAGACTCCTTGCTTACAGATCCTTTTGCCCCAGTACAACTCACAGTTTGCAAATTCCAAGCCACTACTCCATGTACAGGATATGTATATCCTGTACATATATCTTGTACAGGATTATGCTGTTCTGCCAAAGTTCTGGTTTTTTTCCACCAAGAATTGGAGAAAAAGCATACTCAGAGAAGTTTATTTGAAATTCAGACATTAAGACTGCATTCAGCCCAAGTGCTTAAGTGATTTAAACCTTTATGTGCTTATGTGTTAAACATAAGACATAAACACATTAAATAAATGTGTCTGCGTATACCCTCTGCTTTAGCACTAAACCACAATATATTTGTTTGAATGTATTTTGGCAAAAATTTTATATGAGGTAATAATTATACGCATGAAGAAGGAGTTCATCCTGTGCCTTTAAGTGCAGTAATCACCAAGATTGGGACACTGGTAGCTGTTAAAACACTAACCACTTCCCCCCAAATAAAAAAAAATAATCATAGCCGACTGTGTGAACACATAGAGCAGTTATGATATCAAAGGCTTTTAACTATATTTAAAGCATGCAAGAATACACTGATTCCCCAGCAAATATATATCAGTAACTTAAAATATTTCCGTTTTACGTCAAGGACCTCTCAATGACCTAATTTTGATTTATTTTGTCAGAATGCTAGTCCCTTTGGTTATTGAAAAGGTATAAGACAATATGAACAGATATAGATCATCTACAGAACTAGAGCTAAATGTCATATATTCAACAAAACCCAAATCTGACTCATAAAAGACACGAAGAGCCTTAGCAAGGACTGTCCATAATATCTTGAAGTTGCTGCAAACAAATACAGATTTTTTTCATAGGAAGTTTTCTAAAGGAATTTAGAAAGGAAGGAAGATGAGTGGCTCTAGAAGCAATGCTTACGTAGCCACACGTTATATAAGCTTTGTTCAAGGTAAGGAAGATTAATAACTGGAAATCCAAATGTCCTTTAAAATGTAAAGAGTGGGGTTGATAAATGTAGATAAGTTCTATTAAAACCGTTAAATCTTAAGTTAAACTACTTAAGATTTCAGAAAACTTTTCTTTCAGTCTCAGCTTCTGAATTTTGTCATACTTTTGGAGGGAAATGGTTCACACACTCTATTTTCAGAATGAGTCCCATATAAATATTAAAATATATGAATATGTAATTTATTGATTCTGCCTTAATAATTGATACAGATAGAAGCTTTGGTAGTCTTCTACTTTATTCACTATTGGATTACTTGATAATCTTTTTGTGTATTATACTGAATATGTGCAGACATCTAGGCGCAACATTTGCCATCCTGGCATAATTTAAATTTCACTTCCACAGTCAGTTTTTTCCCAAGAGTTTCCATGGTCATAGCCATTATCTCCAATGGAAATAATAGCTTCTGAGATTGCAAGCTGTTTCACTACTATACCTCATGATTCTGAGACCTTCCAAATGAATCCCATAGTGTTCTTAATACATGTGCACACTCATGCATAGTTGGAAATGAAGAAATATCTCTAATTTCAGAGAGCATGTCTTGCTGTATTTTGCATAATGATCGTGAACATGGTACATCACATAAATGAAGGGAAATAGCTTTTAGTGCAGTGTTCTGTCACAAGAAAATAATAAATCAACAACCTATGAACTCCAGGTCCATTTGAAGCATATTTAGAGCCCTCATTAACCTACAGAGGCCAGTTTGAATAGAAGCCATTTAATGAAGACACAGAGGGAATTTTTAATAATTTATTATGATGGAAGAAATGGAAACAAGCTAGAAATGGAAGAGATTACCCAAATGATAATGAAATCCAAAAGTGGTGACATAATCATCTGAATCAGGCAACAAAGATACTAAACAGCTGCTTTGGGATTGTAGCCCAACAGCAGGAAGTAATAACTTCCTATGCCATAGCAAGATCCACTTGTTTTCATTTTCCGTTTGCTTTTTGACAATTTAATGGAAACCCTCCTCAGCAGAGAGCATAGGATTGAAATGTGTCTCTTCTGTAGTAAAACAAGCTATTATAAGCTAGGTGCCACACATTTATATTTAAATTGATGGAAATACCCGCAAGATAAAGACAATATGATTTTGCGTCTCCTCACTCCAGGATTACATAAGAAGGTAGAGTATTTCTCCTCAGTATATTTTAATGTGTAAAAACATCCATATATTGAAAGAGTAGTGAAGGAGCTCTTGTAAAGCTCCATATGGTGTACATTATCCTGCTACATTAAAATGCAGTTTAAATGTCTTTACAGACAACAGGACTCTTTCCACCCGAGAGATATCCCAGACCTCTGTTCATGCTCATGCAGAATAGAGTTGAATCTATTCTGACAAGCACAGAAGGTGGAGGGGCTAACTCAGACCAACACTGCTCTGAGCTGGGAGTAATGTGCCCCTAACTGCCCCCAGCTGAGTAACAGCAGTTTCATACTGGATAAGCAGCACCAAAGATCACTGAAAGGACTGGGCTCCTTTCAAAAGTGTCTGCCACCACTAGACATTTGTGGTACAGTCATGGTTTTGTGCAAAAACAGAAAAATAATTTCAGAAGCTAAATCTCTTCTGCCCCATCCAAGTGCCCTGACCACTAAGTGGCATTTCTTCCTTTTCTTCTTTTATCTTCAATGAAGTCAGAATTATTTGCTTCATGGTGACAAAATTTTTACAAAAGTGCTTGTGAGTGTCTTTTATTTCTGCATCCAGAACACCCTGTATTAGCTTCTGTATCATAGTCCTCTGGGAGGTAAAGGTTTGAAGTTTGTGTCCTGCGTGCCCAATGAGGCAAGTGAGTATGACTTGTCTTCTTCCGAAATGATACAATCACTTTGTAATGAGGTGCCACTATGACCTGCTATATTTTGGAAAAGAGAATGAACTCTGCTCCATGTATGAAAGCAAAGTCAAAGATGTCTCACATTCAGAGAGACTTTAGCTTAAGGATTGGAGCTGCTTTCCATGGAGTTTTCGGTAAGGTAGGTGAGAGAAGGGATTTAATACACAGCTCTGCCTTCATTTTTTTCTCATCGTTACTTATCAGTTGCATAATGCAGGCACAGATTTTACATGATCAGCATGCTTTTTAACTGTTGTTCTCTACACACATGTAAAGGTCAAAGGCACCTAGGGTGGGATCTGTTTGGAAGGATGGAGGTTCATTTTGCGGCACCAAAGTACTCAGCTTTTACTAACGGAAAAGTGAACTCAATAAAGTTTTGATGCATGGTGTTTTGTAGCGAATGAATAAACACAATGTAAGTAACAATGTAATTAATGTAACTTGTACAGTTACATTAAAGCTTTCTAACCAGATTTCATGCAGTTGTAGAATTTGCTTTATTTCTTTAATTTAGAATTTGATTTATTATCAGCAATTTAGTAGGTTAACACAAATTTTTGAAGCTTTGTAAGTTCTGTCTCATTTGTTGTCATTGTAAATTGCCCCCAAAAGTGTTTTGTTTCATGCCAACAGCCATGAGGGTTACGTTTGATTCATACCAGTTTGGTTTCGGTTTTTGCACCTGTCTATCCATGGCTTACTTTTGGAGCCACCAATCAAAGGGACACAGATGATGAAGTCCTGGGTTTAGAGTCTGTGCCATATTTAACTTAATTTACATTTGTCTTATGCATTGATTACTGAAACTGACATATTCAAATGTTTTTACTAATTGATGGAATAAATGAACCAAAGAAGCTAGAAGAGAATGATGAAAAAGTTATAGTTCAGATATTGAATTTCTTGATAATATTCAGCATGACAAAGTTTTAGTGCATTCAGCCATATTTATGTGAAACATTCAGCACATACAGGAGCCCAGCAGGTTTGAGAAAATGCTGTCTCTCCATGGTTGAATATTTATTAGAAAGTTGGTGATACTGATCTCAATCCCAAGAGGTAGCATCTCTTTAAATAGTTCAGTATTCTAAGCTGTAGCCAAAAATGATATGCATTGCCAATAAGCTTGAATATTGACTTGAGTATTCAAATATAAAAGATTTAAAATTAGAGAATTTAAACATCCACTGAAATAGGTGCTTGAATAGATACTAAGTGTTGCTAATCAATACAGTTCATTTGGTTGTGCAAATACATATGAAATGGTCTAGTTATCAGTGCAAAACGTTTCTCATGGGAAAAAATTCTGAAGTAGACATTTATCAAGTCACTCTGATTAAATCCTGGCTCTAGGAAATAGTCCCATATGAGCTGGGGTTTAGTCAATCAGACTGAGATGAAATCCATATTACAACTTTCCAAACAATCATCTGGATGATAATGCAAAGTTTTGCCTGAAGGAAGAACAGAAAAAATTGATGACGTGGTATTTCCATGGATATTCATGCTCTAATGAGAAGAACAGCACCTGAACGACAACCTTTTTTTTATTAATACTGCATCATGAATTGATGTGACACCACCATCACCACAAAATAAAAAAAAAAGACATTCAAAAAATATAGGTTAAATACTATTAAGTTTTAGAATATCAGGCCTCGCTTTTGGATAATTTATCAAAATTTTAATTTAATTGTGTAAAAATTTATCCTGTAGTAGAGATTCTGCCTGGCCTTTACCTTGGCACATAACCATGACATGTAAATTTAAAATCACCTCATGTTTTTGCTTCTTATTTTTGTACAGCAAAGTGAAACCATCCCCTAAGTGATAGACTAAATAAGATTACCCCTGCCTTTAAATGCTTAGAAGTGTCTGGTTTCCTGGTTTCCATACTATGAAGAAATGTTTGAAGTGAAACCTCAAGGAAAATGTTGACTAGCTAATAAATTTCCCCTTCGTGAAAATTTCTGTGAATGTTCAAAGTCACTGGAACCTTTGATTTTAGAAAACAACCACCTGTTGCTCTATTGATATAAAAGATCAAAAGTAATTAGTGTGAATTTTAGGAAGTGTAGGAACCCATTAGAATATTCCCATTTTCTGTGTTCCTTTTGAGACTTCTTCGTACTCTGAAGTTCCCACTGGAATATACAGTAGTTTCTTCAGGGGAGCATTTTTAGAGATTGAATTGCTGATTTGATTCTAGCTTTTATTGAGCAAACTGAAAAGTTACTGCAACATGATAGTCAGAGGGTATTGTCTTTCAGACTGACTTCATTCTGTCTTCCTTATTAAGTTCCCACAACTCTTTTCTTATTGCCAGAACCTGCAGATCATTACTAAATTCTCATCTCTTAATACTAAAGTGGTTTAATGGGCTATGAGGGATGTCTACCAAATTAAACTAGTGCATGCTTTACATTTATGTTCAGCTCTTGAAAAAAGCTCGCAAAAAATAGATAATTCTACTTTATCTATTTTGTTTTTAAAGATAATTATTTCTTCTAAATGTAAATGAAATATGCATCATCTAAATAATGATGTAATAAGCATTGACTTGTCAGTTCAGTATGATAGGATTTTAATTTCTAAATCTCCAGTGAAGAGATAAGGTATTGTTATCAATATTTTATATTACACAGCACAAGGAGTGGTTCCTAACTAGTATATGGGAAGAAAACATTGTTGTATCTCAGCACCATACAACAACTCATAAATTGCATATGATAATAATTTAAGGAAGATTTCACAGAAGTAAAGTCAGTTTCAGAAAGAGATATTATAAGAGTGTGAGTCTAAGACACTTACTAACTTTAGATTCATACTTCTGATTCCTTAAAAAAAAAAACCAACAAATCGAACAAAACTTTAGAAGCCTATAGGACTTCATATCATATTTTGCAATAATTGCAAAATTGCATATTTTTCAGTTATTGCTATGAAGAGATGCATATGTGGCAAAAAGAAACATTTATTTAAAAAAAATTTTTGACAGCTTTGTGTAAAGATGACTAGATTTGTTTAATGATTATCTTTATTTTGTGGGTAAACCTCATAATTAGGTAATTGATATTCACTTTCATATTGCCTCTGAAAAGTATCTTGAAAAGGCAAAAATGCAATGAATATATTTTTTTCTCTTTCCTCTTAAGCAAGAGATACTACTGGTTGCTAGCCCAAAAAATAAAAAAGCCAGCATACAGTTGAGTTGAATTTTTTGAGAGCATAAAGAAACACACTATACTTACTGTAGTCATGCATCTTCATGGCTTGTATTCAAACAGGTAAGTGAAGATCAGAAGAGGGAATAAGGCAAAACCCACGTCTCAATACTGAATGATTCAAAACTCTTTGTGGAGTGGTTCAATTTCTCTGACTGGTACAGTAAGGAATATGTATTGCGGGTAAGGCTGGAGACAGTTCAATACAGAAATGTTCCACTAAAATACAAAGGGCTGTTAAAATAAAGTTTTGAGAAAGTAGTCTCGGTAATAAATTGGTCTAGTAAAAGTATATATTGAACAGTTCCAATACTTTTGGACATCCAAAGCAGGATGGATTTTTGGTTTTTAAATTTTGTTCTAATCAAAAAATAAAATATCTTCAGTCTGATATTTAAGCCAAATCATTCTTTTTAGAAGAACATGCAAAAGGATCTAAAGTATCAGAACTGAAACATTTTAAACAATACCAGCTATGTTTTGGGAGAACAGGAGAACAAAAATACACTAGTTTTTATTAAGATACCATTAAATTGGACAGGTTTTTCTTTTAGTTAATGACCTGTCACTAACTATATTTTTTCCTTCGTGTGTTAATTTTGTATAAGCAGCAAAAAAATAACTTCAGAACTCTTTACACTTAAGTATGTTCTAATCCATTGATCAACTTTTTATGTAGATAAAAATATGACCTGAAATGAAGAATATTTAGAAACCTTATTATAAAGATAAAAATACTTCAGAAATTACAAAATGGGTACATTTTCACGTAGTCACTCTGTTTATTTTAAATGCTGATTTTTATCTTGACTATTATGTGGAAGGGCCCTATGCTTTGAAGACCCGTAGTTAAAGTGGACAAAAAAATCCATTTTTATACTGCATTGACCTTAATGAATAAATTAAGAACTATTCCTAGTAAGTGTGTTTAATAAAAATCATAAGTTTAGTAAAAAGAATGACGGTGAGAAGGCTTGCTGATTTTCATAGAGGGAATTCGATAATACCACTTGAGAATTGTCCGTGTTGGAAAGAAATATATTTTCCTACATAGTGATTTAATTTATTTTTTTCAAATATAGGAATAATTCCTTTTTGTTTGTGTTTGCATATCCATATCTACAGTAATGAATTGCCATAGATAAAAATACAAAGTGTGATCATCCACCCTGGGTTCTGAGAAATGTACAATACTGGTGTTGATGCTCACTGATCACCTAGCAGTTATTAATTGTATTACATGTTAGTAATATACGAGATACACAAGAGTTCTGAAGGAGAGACACCTGTGGAAATTACACTGAAATCTGTCACAAAGAGGCAACTGATCTGATACCTGAGCAGGATTTGTTCTCCTAACTTGCCTTTAAATTCTCATTTTTAATGACTGCCAAACTTTGATACTAATTAGGTTAAGATGAATTGCTATCCTGCAAAGAATTCATAACGTTTAGCATATTTTAATACATTGAATTTGCAGAATACATTTAAGGCAAAATTTTGCTGTGCATTGGAAGGAAATGACAACTGCTATGACGAGGTAAGATGGGACAGAACACTTGGGATGCAAGTTCCAAATCCCATTTACAATCATAAAAATACAAATCCAGCCTGAGAGAGTCTGGATTTTGTTACAGTACTTTTGGTTGTTAAATAAATGTTTTGATAGCCGTACTCTCTTCACAGACAATCTTTGTACCTCCATTTGCTGGTTTATAGATGTCATGAAGGACAAATCTTCTTATAGTCTTCAGTCTCATAAATTGCCCTGTAATACCTCTTTAGTAGGTTTTATGTGATTAATCTTGCTCATAATGATGACTATAATTAGTGGGGAAAGAAATTAAACATGGCTATTTCTTTTGATAAAAGATTGAAAAATGGAAAATTTCAAGCACAGGAAAACCCATCCTATTTCTGTCTCTGTGTATCTCTCTCTCCACTCCCAAACCCCATCCAATTTCTGTCTCTGTGTATCTCTCTCTCCACTCCCAAACCCCATCCAGGGTCTTTTTCTGCAGTGCTTTTGACACTAAAACTCTTGAGTGTTTTAAAGAGGGGCTCGGCCTTCCATGAGAGAGGAGAATGATACAGCTACAAATTCTATTTTTTATCTGGGCCAAGAAAGTTTTCTTAATTAGTTCATAACCTTCCCTTCTGAAATATGGAAATGAACTTTTTGACTTCTGGCTCTATGTTCAGAAATTGTTAGAGATTATCTGTAGGAATGGCTTTCATAATTTATAAAACTCAAGTCGCTTCAGAATTTCTTTTAGTCTTAGGAAAATAAGTTTATTTCCAGAATTTCTTTAGAATTTGTACTGCTAAAACTAAGCCTTCAACATTCCTAAATCCCAAAGTGCATTTCCAGTCTCATATTTTTAAGTACAATTACCACATTCAGTAGTTCAGGCAACTTGCTCTTTTCTTTTTTTTTTCAAGAAAACCTACTTTGGACTATAGGTGTTTGTAGAACACCTCAGTATTTCTAAACACGAAAATAATGCTCAGGTTAGTTGTTCAAAAATACTTTGTAAAAATTAACTAACCAATACAAGTCTTTATACTTTTGACTACAGTGGAATAAATGGGAGATTCAGCAGTCTGGTGTTTGTTTCAAATCTGCCCAGCAAAGCCCACAAGAATCTAATCGGTCCTACATTTATTCTTATGCTGCAGGACTCAAGATTTATTTTCATCTGTTTGACTTAAAAATGGCACTCAGGAGATTAGATAAAGAGAAAAAATGTTATTTTCATGCAATGACATAATTCCTGTTCATATATATATATATATATATACACGTACTATTAAGAAAATTGTTAATAACAGCATCCAATTTTTTAAGAAAATATTACATTAAAAGTAGTTTCCAATACAAATTGATGACTGTGTGTAGCACTGTCAATCAAGCTATTCCAGGTCTGTTGCTCAGATATTCAATTCTACTTACAGATTTTATACCTGTAGTAAATTTAGATATTATTCAGTATCTTGTATATACCAAACCCAGGTTGGGACTACTCTCCTCATCATTTCTGCAGAATAATTTTGTGGATTCTTTATTTCTAATATTGTTGAGCATATATAAATTATTTATGAAAAACTGTATCTGAAATTTTTTTACAATACTATCTGGCACTGTAAAGTAATTTACAATATGCAACAGCATTTCTAAATTCTAGTAATATTTTCATTAACAAACAACCAAAAAAGACGTCACTCACAGAAAATGACACAAGAATGTTTAAAAACAGGAGAGTAAGTGCTGAAGAGATTATAGACAAATTGCATTAAATCAAAAGTGTGGTACTCGTTGCATTCAAAATTGTAGAAGCTGAAATTAAGACAACTGTTCTAGTTCTAAGGCCCAGAATTAACCACAGGCCTGATCATATGCTTTATTTTGGTTTTTTTACTCACATTGTCTCCTCTGAAAGCCATGAAAAAATTTGTTCTCACTTCAAAAGGAGACAGTACTGAACTTGTGAATAATAAAAAAAATAACCTTAATAACAAGGAAAATGGAAATACTTATAAGGAAACATTTTCTAGTCTGTACATTGTTAGAACATAATGGAGAGAGGAATTGGCCCCTGAATCTCAGGATTCTTAGACACTGCCTTTTGTGTACTTATTTGTCATTAAAAGTTTAGGTATGAGACAAACTTCAGGCTAGATTTGTCTTGAAATCTGTTTCACATAATAGTCCTAAGGCATACAGGAAAAATTGGTCAAAATATTGTGTGATTCCTCAGTTTTATCAAATGCATATAAGAATGAAATGGTATATGATTTTCCAGTTTTTCTAAGATTCTTTTTCTTTAAGAGTAGTCAACTCCTTAATGTAGCTACTCTTGTAAGGTTTTTTTGGGTACTAAATTGACCAGGAATAAGAATTTTCCAGTTTGCAGTCCAGTAAGGAACCAAAGCTAGGAATAATTAGTTGTGATCAAGAACAATAAAAAATCCATCCAAAATGGATTTTCTCTGCCCTACAGATACTTTAAAAATGTCCCAAATAAATTAAAACATCACTCAATGCCAATTTAAAATGAAAACTGTGGAGCTTTGTATGACTATTTTGATCTCACAAAACTATTTTTTTTTGAAGTGTGAACTATTGGAGCATCCACCTATGGTTCTAATTTTCCTCACTTTCCTAGTAGATGAGGGAAAGAGATATGACAGAGACATGGGAACCAATACTGACATTTTTATTTATACCATACAGAGCTGTTTCCATTCCCATATCTTTCATGACAGTTGGATTAAAATTAATAAAGAAGTTGGAAATCTTTGCAAAGTCCTGAAAAATCATGTCCTTCGTAACTTCACTATAGCATCTTTAATGCAGGCATTGCAATCTGGGACGTGCATTACCATACACTTAAGTTTTGCAATCTGTTCTCACAAATCAATTTTACACAGCTTGAGAATATGGGCAAGTTTGTATTTGTGCTATAAAGATGTTTCAGAGGGGAAAAGAATGAAAACAATGTTGTAGCTGCAAACAAATCAATCTGACTGTATTAAAACTAAACTCATGATGTCAAAGATGAATGTAGAGACAGGAACAGGGACAGAGATTACCATGGGGTCTAGACACATGCAGTGATTAATCATCACACACATCTGGAAAAGAAAAGCACAAGAAGAAAGAATTTTTTTCTTCTTTGTCTAGACAGTTCAGAAAGAAAGAAAATTGTATTATGTTCTTCATGGATGAAGAAAAAGATGAAATAGATATTAACTGTCCTCCATTTGCACCAAACTGAAAATCTGTTTTTCAGTTATATTTTTGATTATTTGGAAACAATACCATAACGCATTTTTATACTCAGGACATAACTATATCTGCTTCTTTTTCAAAGGTTCATTTCAATTTTAAAAACATATTAAATAATTATATTGAGTTTAATTTAGTAAAAAACCAATTTAATTAAATTCAGCAAATTTGAATACAGGAAAGATGCTATACAGGGATTTTTTCTTATTTTTTTCTTTTCAATGGGTTTTGCAATTACAGTTTAAAACTTATTCAGATGTAAGTATCACTGAATGCAATTCTAATTACTGGGAACATGACTCTCTTTGGCTACACAGGATAAGATAAAATGAAAAGTCTATTTAGACCTTTTTTTTCCACATGCACAGAATACTGAGACAGCACTATAGTGCTCAGAAACTAGCTGACGAATTTTTCAGCTTTGGAGACAAATTTCACCTTTATATAGAGGCTGATAAAACAAATACATTTGTAGTGCCATATGATAAATAGAACCTATTAGTATAAAAAAATAATTCTGCAGAAATAGCTGTGAGGATTAGGCCATAGAAGCATCTGCATGTCAGCTGGGAACAACACACCAGATTTATTTAGGATTACTTGATAGTTACTAGGTTCATGGAGTGGGGAGAGTAGGAAATATTTATCTAATTTTTCTTTTCTTTTATCCTCTGTATAAACTTCCCAAATACTCATTTTACTCTGGTTTTGCCACAACTGGTGGCAAAAAGTCTCGCTCATTTCTTGTGCTTGTATAATTGAACATTCAGTACTATGTTCAGTGTGTGCCAAGAGCAGAAAGATTTTTCATACTATTCCTGCTGCAGATCTATAAAGATCTACTCCTGAAACTGGCTTTTGCCAGTTGGATACTCTCTAGAAGTGGTCATCACCTGCAGGACTTTCATCTGAGCTGACTGCTTAAAAAAAACTGCCTTCCAGCCTGCTTTAGGTTTCTTTTCAACTGCAGAAACCTAAAGAAGCAGTCAATGTTTTTCTGTATTTCTTGAGAGTATGGAGGAAAGAAGTATATGCGTGGAAGTATGTTGGACTTCCTTTCATATTTGTAAGGATCCAGGAGAGGACTTAAGTGTTTTTCTCAGCTGAGTTCAGGACAAGATATATAGGGACTGGTATAGGGTAGTTGGTCATTTTTTCTTATGAAAGCATTATAAAAACTATGTGATTATTTACAACATTTTTCTCTTTCTCCCACCCTGCTCATGTAGCTTATGTTCTGTTAAAGGAAAACATGATTTAAGACTAATTTTAAAATGTCTCTAGGAATGACATAGTCATTAGAAAAAAGAAAAAGCAGTACAAGCCAGGTGGCAAAAAAATAGGATGGTAGAATGAAATACCTCTGAGGACAGTTTTGTTGTACAACATTTGGCCTTAAATAAATATATGGGCCTGCTTCTGAAAATATATTACATTTGTCAAAGGAACAGTAATTAAACTGCTCCCTCTAAGCCTTTTTGATAGGCCATTTTCAGAATGAATGGTTGAGGCTGAGAAAGGGCACTTGGCATTTAAGAACCCTACCTTTAGGGTATTATTCTGCTTGCTTTCCCATGCTCACACAATTTTGCTTTTTTCCTACCATCTTAGAACAATGCTAATATTCACTGGTTTTGTTAGGGAAGACCTGCAAAATATGAAATAGGTGTCATGTAAATGTAATTGGTATTGTCATTAAAACGAGAGATCAGTTTGTCACATCTTATATTAAACCTGAAGAGAGAAATGTAAAGAGTTAATCATGGTGAAAATGGCAAAATTTGCATTTTGTCATTAATTAATGAACACTGACATAAGCCACAGTCACATATTAGATCACTCAAAATAATTAGTACCTTCTTAAAATGGTGTTATGATGAGTAAGTAATAATAAAAAAAAGACACTCTCTGACCAAGACCTATAATGCATTTCCTCAAATGAGATAAACAGAATCAGATGTGATGAAGTGACACCATAACTCATCATTAAGGAAACTGGCAGATTCCAGAAACTTTTTCCAAAAATTGATGTAACATAATTTATGTTTAAAATAATTTTTGACCAATATTACTGTTTCATATGACCTGTATCTGGGACCCATATTTCTACATTATAGTGATGATCACACTCACAATAATATATCTGTATATAAGAAACAAAGATTAAATAAGTATAAAGAACTCTTTCATTTCCCTTAATGCAGAAATTTCAAGAAAATAAATTGCAACAGAGTGAAATTGATAAAATTCTGTGTTATCTCTAGGAATTATTCATGAATTCACAATGCCAGGTGACAGAAAAGTCTTTATTTTATAATCTATTGCAGGACATATTTTACATTAATTCAGACAATCACATCCCTATTGAAACAATTTTACACCTTTATGATATTTCTTTTCTGATTTGTGTACACCATATGGCAGTTCATTTCCATGGACCGCAAATGTGTATTTCCAGACTGCCTAAAATGGACACTTATGTGTCATATATTTACTGCATTAAGGTATTTTATTTGGTGTTTCTTAACTTTTTTCCAGTTTTCAGAACCTAACTGTTGGAAGATTGCACAGACGCAAGAATTTTTCCAGCTATGAAGGTGAAAAAAAGTCTGTATCTCTTTATTAATCTCTGATTTTTAAATTAAGATTCTCAGGGTAATTGTTTTACTTCGTACTATAGCAATAGGTATTATATTTTGTGTTTTAGCTGTGACAATAATAGAATGCCAGCCTCTTGTACAGATCATAGTCTTTTTGTGGCCATCTTAGAAACTTCTGAGTTTCTTTAGTTTTTCTTTTGCTTTTGGATTATTTTCCTGAAAAACTCTGTCAAGTTTGGAAACTATAAATATTGTCAATATGCAGTCCTTATGGATATACCATAATAAGAATAAAGCCATCTTTATTTGTCAGTCAGAAACAAAGGATATCTGAAGAAAATGTAGAATAGAATGACTTTGGAATCACAGGCCTGGCAGAAATAATCAGAATGAAAAGTCTTATAAAAGAGAAAATATACTGAAACTCAGAGAAAAACAATGGAATTAGAATACCAGCATTGCTAATAACCCAGGGTTTTCTTTTTTTTTCTCTAAGAATATAAATGTTCTTCCAGTTGAAGCAAAACAACACGGACTTTTGATTTCTCTTTTGACAAATTGCTTCATTTGCTATGTTTTAAGTGTGATAAAAGGAATTTATGGAATTTTTCTGTTAATCAGAAAAAAAAATGTAATTATAAAAGGAAAAAAATATATAACAATCCTTAAGAAATAGGTCATTTGGCCATGAAAGGGAATAGTTAACATTTTCCCTTAGGACAAGTACAAAATTCTAAAACCTTATATTATATGACTGCCATACACTATGCACATGCTCATTTGTTTTCATGAGAACTCTCACAAGTTTAGCAATTGTTTTGCAAAGCAGATGCAGTCCCATCTGATCCACATAGTTCCTACATTTCTATGAAGGAAGTTAGGAAGAATATTGTGAAGAATAAATATATTCTTCCTCTATTTCTCCTTTTCACAATCACCTGGTGCAATAAGACAATTCACACTAATGGTTCTTACAGGTACTCATTTCTGACTAATTTACATGGAAATACTCAGTACATAGAAAGTTGAGGTTTGTTTAAATTTTTATTTGTCCCTTCACTCTACATGCACAAATGCGCGTGTGCATCATGTGTAAAATTAGCTAGTTATTGATGTCTATTTTTATCTCTTAGTATGAGTTAATAATTAGGTTTCTTTCACTTTTTACTATGTAAAGCATGTACTAATAATTATCAGCTTCTTTTAATAAATAAAGAAAAAGAAAAATATGCATTAATCAACTTACAGCTTTCTGTGGTTAAATATCTTTCTCTTATGGTGTTCATTTGCAGTCTAGTTAAATATGCTTTATTTAAGGCAAATGCTTTAATCCTTCACTCCATTCAAGTTAAAAGTAACATGCAATTTGATGTCTTAGTGAAATGGTGACAAACGTCTTTAATAACTCTCTGCTGAGAGTTTCCATCTTTGTAAGACCTAAAGTAGGTACAACTTTAAATGTCACAAGCCAATGTTTATTGCCAAACTTTAGTATAGAAAGAGAGGAGGGTGAGCCACAATGCAGACATTTACTGAAATCAAAATATCCTCAGTGATATTTGCATATGAGTTGGTAGACACTATTATCTGTGAGGCATTTCTAACAATTAAGCTTATTTTGCATTATATTAAGAAAAATTGCCCTGGTTATTGGCAATGCTTTTGGGAACGGATGAATGGTCGTGTGTAGGGCCAGGAACTGGACTCAATAATCCTTGTGGGTCCTTTCTAACTCAGGATGTTCTATGATTCTTTGATTCTGTCATTACAATGCATTTGGACAACTCCATAAGATAGAAAGTGGAAAGCTATGAAGTTTAAGGCTCAATATCTAAATTCATTTTGAATGAACTATTAGATCATTCTCTGAAAATGTTCTATGCTCAATCCAGGAAATGAAAAAGAGTGATCTTTTGGGAGGGTACAAGGAAATCCTTAGATTTGTTGGCCTCCAAGCATGAAGAATCAGTACAAATGGGAGATTAATCATGTGCACAAACTATACACAGTGCACCTAAAAAACACAACTAACTGAGCTTTGAAAATAACGAAGTTCCAAACAAAGGAAATGAGGTCAAGAGCAGCAAATATTCTTCATGACAAATACTGCACTCTACATCTGCAGTCCATCATTTCTCCATTGAGAAGAGAGTTGCAAAGCTACTGAAGACACATATCTCATATCTGAAATCTACAGCAATGCCTTCCTTGGTCACAACATCCACTTCCTGCTAGTGTGGAAGAGCATTAAATCTTTTTTGTGAACAGAGGAATTCTCACCAAAGACCTGAGGAAAAGAATGGATTGATGTCTCTGTAAACTGTTTCTACAATGGTTTCAGCACTTTTGAAATAGATAGTTTATCTCACAGCTTCTAAATTTATGAAAATTTAGCTGCAGCAAAAAGTAGGAATTAAATGTCAAAAAAATTTATTAATTTATTAGTAAATATTGATGGTGAATAGAAAATTGCATAACTGAAAATGGTCATCAACTGTTCAATAATTTTAGTGAAGCCTGAATACTTAGATGCACACTTTTTTTCTTCTAAATGATACT
This sequence comes from Pseudorectes ferrugineus, assembly GCA_008033365.1. NCBI lineage: Eukaryota > Metazoa > Chordata > Aves > Passeriformes > Pseudorectes > Pseudorectes ferrugineus. Next base: position 54,195 of record QWTY01009971.1, read on the forward strand.
AATGCCAACAGTTATTAAAAGAAAATGTGCCAGCAGGGACAGCTGACCCCCTGACCACAGGGATAGTTCATACCATATGACATCAATATCAGTAGTGAGGGGAAAAAGAAGGAAGCAGAGGGATGTTAGGAGTTATGGCATTTGTCTTCCAAAGTCACTGTTAACATGTGATGGAACCCGGCTTTCCTGGGGATGGCTGAACACCTGCCTGTCAATGGGAAGTGGCAAATTATTTCCTTGTTTTACTTTGCTTGCATACAGAGTGTTTTACTTTGCTTTCCCTATTAAAATATCTCAACCCACAAGTTTCCTCACTTCTACCATTCCAGTTCTCTCCCTGAGCCCACTGGTGGGGGAGGCAGCAAGGGGCTACATGGTGCTCAGTTGCTGTCTGGGTGTAAACCATAGACCTGATTATAGCAATCTGACAAATAAATATATAAGAAACTTTGAGAGAAGAAAGGGTTGCAATGAGACACAGCAAAGGAAGTGAGAGATGCCTTCCATCTTCTTAAAAGTTCTTTAGGACAACAGGAGGATACAAAATAAAATATGAAAACCGCAACATGCAAAAACTCCAGCACACGAAAAGTGTCCTGGATGAAAAAATAATGTTCCTAATATAGTTGTCTTTTTCACTGTTTTGGCTGATGAACTCTTGGACTGTGTAGACTATGCAATCATGGACATATACTCAAAAAGAGAAGCAACTACTGGAGAGCAAGAGTCTCAAATATCTGTTGCATCTGCAGGGCTTATAAGGAAGTTGTTTTACTGGTCTATATTTAATGCTCTTTGAGACTACAGGACAAGGCTGTGATTTTGGCAGTGTTTTCAGTAAACTTCACAACGGAGCAAAAAAACCCCAATATGGATGGAAATCTTCTCAAACATACTTTCGTGTAAATACAATTTCTAACCTGTTTCTTTGCCTCATAGGTTTTATATTGTTGAAGCGTAATTTCACACATCTTTCCCACAGTCTACCTTACCAGGTGGAACTACTTTTTCTGGAGTCATCCACCACTGACTAAATGACAGAGCATCTAATAAATGAGACAGTACTATTTTTCTCTTCCCAGGGTAAAGGGATTGATGAGCACACTGAGCAGAGCTTGCTATCATCATAAGAGATGCATAAAAAATATGAAGCATTTAGGAGATTTACTCTCTTGATCCGTGCTTGTGTTTAATTCTAATGACTGTTAAACAAATGCAAGTTAAAATGTCTGCTCTTTGAAGTCTGATTATGTATGCTGTGGACAAAACTTTCCCCTTTGCTTTGGCATGCCACACAGTGAACCACTGGAAGTGGCATGATGGCTTAAGGGCAGGATTTGGTAGTTGGGATCTAGAGTGGGCAGTCATTTTATTAAATGTGTGTTAGATCCTCAATTTAAAGTGCCAATGCATATCTCAGGATTAAAGCAATACCATTCCCATCAAAATCAATGGGGATTTCATTAATATACTCGCACACCGTGCTTCAAAAGCCTGGTTTTTGCTTCCCAAAGCAGGAATGGGTGTGTTCAAATAATGTTAATTTATAAGAAGTTACATTACTAACTTACAATAAAATCAGTGCTAAGACTTTTGACTTTGAAGATTTAGTGGCAAGTATTTCAGGTCCAGAATATTAAAGTCAAAGAGCAGGGTAATGTGAATCAAAAAGAGATGATAGAGGAACAGTAAATAATGAAGGAGAATGTAACTAGATAGAAAATATAAAGAACATTTAAAAGACTAATAAATGACAAAGCCAGTTCAATGCAGATAAATGTAGAACAGTGGTGACTTTGATGAGTCTTTATAACACAACTGTGCATGCATTATAAAATAGGAAGAACAAAAAGTGTTCGAGTCAAAAGAAAACTGTGTGTCATTGATGTAGGAAAAGAAAGCTCGCCGACGTCTTAACACATGGATGAATGATGACTTTGAGAGAGTCTGTATGACAGAAGCCTGTTTTTCATAAAGTAGAAGTATGAAAGAGAAGGACCTAAAAAAATAAGAGAGGGGAAAAAAGATAAATTCTACATGGAGTTTAAAGTATGAAAGAACCACAGCAATGTTTCTGTAGAGGAAAAAAAATGATGTAGATGAATTGTTCTCACTACATTTCTAGCACTGATCTGACCATGCCCATTACACAAAAGTAGTATTTACAGGAAGGATTGCCTTCTGTTTGGCCACTGTGCAGTGATTATTTCTCAAGTGTTTATTTTTCATGAGCTGTAAAAATACAGTGACAGGGATAATAATGTTCACACACAAAAGACAGAGATGGGGGAGAAAAATAGATATGAACATATAAAAAGGTATGCAGGAAAGGAGAAGAAAGTATCAGAAAGTTAAAAGAATGAAGAGACATAAACAGAAGTGAAGTTGAAGAAAAGGAGGGAAAAAAAGTTCTAAAATACATCTTTGGCTCAGATTTCCCTAGCCAGCTTTAAACAAAGAGGTATTTTGGGTCTACTGGAATATGTAGGCTTTCTACAACACATCTGTACAGTGTGGTTGAAATCAAGGACTGCTCATTTCAGTGTCTCCTGACTGATCACTGGGACCAGCCACTATTCCTTGCTGTACTCTGGTTCCTTGTCCTCTCTCCCTCTTAGGCTGTTGCTCCTTTTCTTAGGGATATTTAGCACAATAAAGAGCAAGAGGAGCCAAAATGTGTATCTAACCCACGAGATTCCTGAAACTCTTTCCCTCTCACCTCGTGAATCTCCAGCTTTTTCAAGCACTATACAAAAGCTTCAGTCAGGAATTATCCTTTCACTTAAGCGCTTCTCATCACTGTGGAGGTAAAGTATACGGCTGAGTACCTGAAGACCATGAAGATCATTTAACTCAAGCTCAAGCATTTTTTTGGTGGTTAGGCTAATGTATAAGCTGACACTCTGTGGGATTTTGGTGTCAGACTGGTGTTAGACCAGACAGATAACTTCAAAATATAATTGCCAGATTAACACCTTCAGACCTTTCAGGTACAGCAATTTCATTTTGTCTCTAGCAGAGTCAGAAACTCCTTGACCTTGATGCACACATGGCTAGGACTAGACCTCAAGCAGTTTGAAAATTAAACCCAAGACGCTAATGGTTCTAGAAGTGCATTTTTTTGAGGCATCTAAATACACATATCAATAAGTGTAATTCTGGTTGTAGGCATCTCAGTTCTAAGAACATCCCAGGCTAGGCCTTTGAATCATTCTAAGAAAGTCACAACAAAAGGAGATATGTCTTATCTGAGAAAGCTACTATATTAGGTTCCCTACAGAGTCACACAGCTATTACAAATTTGTTCGCATTCCAGTTCATAATTTCAAAGACTTTTCTCATAGAGAAGAAAATAGCTGAAATAAAAATTGGAATTCTAATATCACTGCATGACTCTGGGGCAAACTTGCCTTTTTTCTGCTGCAGTCTAATTCTATGCAAGAGTCAAAGAAAATCACCTTACTAAACTTATGTAAACCAGAATGCACTATAGTTCCATTTTGGCAGAAATGACTTTCTGTCGAGTCTGGATCAGTGGTGTTGAAAAAGATTGGGTGCCCTGAGTGTGTACTAGCCTGGATGCTAAAATATTTACTAGAGTTTCTGTGTGTTTAACTTGCCCTGGAGTATAGTTGGTGTGCTTTAGTTCCAATTTTTTAATGATACTACTATTCCTGCCAGTAATTTTTATACCAGCTGCACTGGACTAATTATGTGCTTTTCTCAAAAGTCTATTTTTGAAATAATTATGGCCTTTGAGCATGTAATAGACAGCAAGATTTCGTTAGAGAGGAACAAAAACTTACCATTTGAGCAGAAAGGATAAAAAAGGTGGCATATCATTGTTACGTTCCCATTTTGAGTGCATAAACCTGTACAGCATGTCAAGGTGCCTGTCTAATAAAGCTTTGTTCCTTTATGTCCATGTTGCTTCAGTTAGATTTCTAGATTTTTTTTTAATTGTTTCTCATTAACTGCATTTTGCAAGCTTCTTTAAGTCAAAGGAAATAAATACTAGCACTGCTAACTGTAGTGTAGGATCATTAATGGTGCCTTATGGCCAGAAGTTTCTTTTCTTTTATCTTCCTTCCTGACTTGAAATTGCTGAAGAGGCTTGTCCCCGTGCATACTACAAGGTCACTTTAAACACAATGTGAGGCTGTCTGCAGTTTGAAGACTATTTGTGAACAGTCTGCTTAGTTGCTGACTTCTGTTATTTTATAGAAATTAAGTCAAATATGGAAAATTGTTATGTTTGTAAAGGTTTTTTTCTGGGGCATGTGTAGGGGTACATTTCAGAGCTTTGAGCTGGTCTAAGCCACACGATTCTTTTAAAGTTAATGAGAAAGTCACAGCTAGAATGGCATGTGATAATCTGAAAATTTGCCCCTTACTGCCTCTTAAGATTTTCTGTGTCATATGTTATGGTAATAAACGGTTCTCAGCATGAGGTTGATTGAAAGGGGTATAGCTGCATGAAGCAAAGAACTTGTCTTTTCTTCATGATCTCTGGATAATGTTATTAGCATATGCAGGATCAGCTCTGAGAATAAGCAGCCTTTGTGACCAGGGAGCCTGGAATTACATCAATTTGAATGAACTTAAATGTACTTTCATAATTTTTCATTTGAAGTTATGTCCCTTAAAAGGAACTGAACAAATATACGGTCCTTTTTTTTCTGCATTTTTGTTGACTACCTTTAACGTGGCTCTGCCATAGTAAGTTTCAGGCCCTGTGCTTTTCAGATTATAAAAAGTCCTTGGTCTTGAAAAAGTCTAAAGAATATATCAAATTGAATGGAAAAGCTGCGGGGAGACTCTAGTCAGAAAGCTTTGTTGTACATGACTGTATATGATGCATATTATTAGTTTTGAAAAGTTATTTTCAATTGTAATATTCATTGCCAAGATAGGGAGGAGCCGGGATTCATCCACATGTGTAGGGAAAAAAGGTACAGTTGAGGAGGTTCTTGATTTTTCTTCCTTTTTAAAATGTTTAAGAAAACCCAAGATGAGTAAAATAACCGTTCTCCAAACAACAACAAAAAAAAATATTCTCCAAAACAATGTTGCTTTTCATGGGTTCCATTTATTGTTCTAACAAAATAGTTTTAAATAGGTAAGAACACAGGTAAATTAATAAAGAAATCACTTGATCAATACTTTCTTGTACAAACTTAGGAAGTATCTAACAACTTTACACACATGTTGAGAGGGTAATTGCAGGAGAGAAATTCTAGGTTTGGAACTAAATACACCTATTTAAAAGTTTCTAAATTTAGCTGCAGAGATTTTCAAGGCATTATTCTAGAAAATCTGATCACAGACATAATACAGATAAGAAGCAATATCTACCACTCTAGTTCTCTGAGGCCTTTTTAACCTACTGTAGTGGTGTTATTAAAATCAAAATATGTAAATAGTACAAGACCTGATTGTGAGGAGTTCTCAGCATCCTATTTAACCCCCTGTTAGTGGGGGTTTGTTTTCCTGAAATCTACGGCTTCCTAAACCTGCAGCTGGCCTGAAATGATGCAGCTGGGTGATGTGGTTTAGTAGATTAGGGGTTACAGTGATAGGGCTGGGTTGACAGCTGGACTTGATAATCTGAAAGGTCTCTTCCAACCTTGAAGATTGTATGATTTTATGATTCTATAATTAATTTGTGTTTCTATACAGCTTTTAATTCAAAACTTTGAAATATTCCTTAAGAAAGATCATTATGGCAAATGAAGAAGCAGGTAAAGGAGTTTTTAACATCAATATATGACTTGACTGCTGCAATAAAAACCACTTAGAAATTATATTCAGTTATGTAATATCTAATTATATGAACCAGAAATTTGCTATGAACAGCTATGATTAATAATATTTGCTTTTAAGAAAAGTGCTACACCTAAAATGCTAAAACATGGAGGAACTACCTTATTAATAGAATTTTCATTTTTCTATCTAATACAATCTTGACCACCATGAAGAGAAAAAGAAATAAAAATCAATAAAAATTAGTAACATTTGAGGACCTTACATCAACAAGTTGATGGTGTCATATCTGTGACTTGATCACCCGAGTTCTAACAGCCCTAACTGTTTGTTAGGTGAGACCATATTACTCACAGCACTCTCACAGTAGTAAGTCAGGCATGTGTTCCTGTCTCTGCAGGTAACTTGTAGTGCATCACACACCAGGTCACAGGTTAGGAAGACACTGGTTTGTCCTACGCCATGAATAGTTTGGAGTTTACCTTGGGTTTCCTTTCCCTTTGTAACTCACCTAAAGGAAAGAGATAAACATTTTTATGATCTTTGTATGATTTCAGTGACTTCACAAGGCATTGGTTTGTTAGGTTTAACTTGGCAAGATGGCTTTCATACCACAGCTGGTGTGTGCATTTGTAACTGCCTGTCTGGATTTGTAACTATATCCTACTTTAGAATTTTAACACTCAAGGCAATACATAAATTATGTTGAGGAGGATCTGCTCACACTTTTATCTACAATTTTAGTCATTTGGAAACACCTTTGTACTGAAGATTGGCTATAAGACTGGGGATGTGTTTCCTAACTCTTCACTAATTCTAGCTTAGAATTACTCGTTTCTTTTGCTTCCAGTTTGCATAGAAAGGAGATAAGATGACCTTTCAACTCCTCAGGATACGGATGAAGTCAACACCTTTCTAAACAAACAAATTCGTTGTTTTCACATCTACTTATCTGCAGAAATGCCTTTTAGGAAATTAATTATTTTGTCTGAAATAATCTGAGAATTGGCTATTGCCAAGTGCTGCATGGATTCCAAAGTAAACTGAAAAAGCTGGTTTCCATAGTTTTACTAGACCATATTAAATTCGTTACAACACACATTCAGTTTTGATGAAACATCACAGCTAGGTAGCTGCATATGATGGCAATGTGGTAGGGTCCCATTTACCCTTCTCCTAAAGTTTATTATGCTCAGGAAAACCTTTAAGAAGTTGTAAACTTGACAATATACTTTATAAATCACTATTATTGACTTCGGACCAACCCTAATTTAATTTGATATTATTTTAATAATTATGCATTACCAAAGGTTTTTTTGGAAAATTAACATTTCATAAGGTTTTTTAGCTAATAGAATTTAGTGGACTTTCTTGAATATTAAATTAGAATGTCAAATTGCCAGAGATTAGAAGATCTGTACAAGTTAGAAATTTGGACTTTAAAATCTAGTTTCAAAAAAATGGTGCTTACCAAATAAGTTCAGTCTTGTTAATACTAAAGGTACTAATCAAAAGTGCCTTATTAAAATGTATTTATGTACAGAAAAGCTGTAGTAGCTGCAGTATTGTTGTCTATCAAATTTTCTACCCCTCTTCAAAAGTACTGTCCTGTGTATCTCAGAAGCTTATGGAAACATAATTTTCTCCCTGGAAAATGGTATATTTTTCTCTCATTCTCATTCTGTCTCTCTCTTTTCAACTAGAGTTATATTCCAAAAAGTAATCCTAAAGTGCATTCATTTAGAAACACAAATTCATGGTAATTAGCATGCTGGCTCTTGAATTTGTACTAGTAATACCCTAACCCTCAAACTTCAAGTTTTTGTTCTTCTAATTGTCAATGTTTTTTTTTTTTTTCCCAACGGTTTGATCTTGGTTGCGTTATTGCATTTAGTAGTATGTTATATACAGTAGCATATAATAATCCACACAATAAGAGTGAAGAAAACAAGAAGGTCCAAATCCCCATATTTATTTATTTTTATCTTTATTTATTTATTTATTTATTTATTTATATCGTCTACTTGTTTGACTTGAGATGAGCAGATTGAATTTTACTTTAAAACATATACTTATTTCAGGATAGAAATCAAATTGTGTTTACTCTTCCCATCTTCATATTGACTTCAATTTAATGTAAATATTTTAAAAGACAGTCTGGTTCCTTCCGAAGAGATTTAATAAATCCATTGCCAAATCTTTCTTCTATATTGGCTTCCTTTGTGTTCTTTGTTTAACATGATAACCTTAAGAAAACCTGAATGAGGTGAGGGAATATTTTCTTTCTACCTGTGTTAGTTTTCACAACTCCTGTCTCTCTTCTCATCTGCGAAACCACCAGAAAACCAATATTTTAAGCCAATTATGTTTAATATATTGAACAGCCTCTCTTACTTTGCAAAGTCCATGAAACTCACTTTCTTCAGTTGCAAGTCCCATGTCTTCTTGCATTTTCAGTCACTCCTTGTTTTATTGGATTGAGAAAAGACTTATGCCAAACTACTTGGTGGTGAAATGTGATTTTCACAAGAATATTCCCTTTGGTCTTCAGGGCTTTTGTGGATACAGAAGAGCTACTATCACAACTTTAATAAACTTGTCTTTGAAATTATTGAGTTATGTCATGTGAATTTTCCCTTGGGTCTTCAGGGTTTTTGTAGAAATAGAAGAGATACTATCACATCTTTAATAAACCTGCTTTTGAAACTACTGAATTATCTCCTTTACCAGTGTGTAATGGTGCTGATATGTGGAAATAAATGCCCAGGTTGATGGGTTATCCTGGAGAATGGATTTCATGCATAATCTAGTCAGCATTTACTCCCTTGGGTTTAGCGTGTGACAGTTTTTCTGGCTCTGTGTTTGCTAGACCAATTTGTGTTCACTTGCTTTGCTTGAAGAACTGGTGACAGTACTCCACAAAGACCAGACAATACTTAGTTTTCACACTTTGCTGGATCTGATTTAGATTTGCTCTATGCTCAATAAAACTTATTGAGGCAGAGAATTTCTTATTTGTCCTTATATTTTAGTAACTCCACAGTTTCTTGCATACAGAGTAATATATAATTCTTCTCACAATTCAGTAAAAATCTCTCTAATATCCACACATCACTGTCATCTTATTTTTCAAACACTTTTCTTTGCTCATCAGATTTCTCTTCTAAGGTTACATGAATTGAGAATGAGTAGGTATGGTTATTCTTTTTCTAAGCTCTTGAATTCTTTTTATTTGATATGGTCAACATATCCAACCACTGTTTCATTACCTGGAGCCATATTCCAAACACATATGTTTAATGCAAGTGCATTTAATTTTCATATTGTTTTTTATGATCAGCACTGTATTTTATTATATCGTGATACACTAATTCTTTACTTATATACATCATTTAAAATCAAGTGGTTTTATACTTTATTGTTTTCTTGCATTACCAGAGTTTCTGGGAAGATTTTTGTTTAGAAAAAAGTATCAGGGTTTCAATATATTCAGAATTATTAAGTCAACCATATATTTGATCAAAATAAATTTAGCTACTTATTAACCATTTTATTCTCCTCTCAGATTGCTTAGTACTATGAAATTGATTTTCATAACACTTTTGTTGTTTATCATTTCCATGAATCCATCTTTCTTGACTCTCTTTCTTGCTGCATAGCTTTCCAGACTTCCCCCTCATACTGTGTAAGTACTGACATAATCACCATACTGGCAATGATTGGTAAACATTACTATATTTTTGAAAATGAAAATTATTCAGGTCAGTATGCTTTTTTTTTTTCCAAGATGAAAACAGCATTCATGGCTAACAGATTTTAAAATAATATTTGAGAGAGCAAATGATTAAGGTAGGAATGCACGTATAACAGGCTCTTGTGATTACTAAAATATAAGAAAAAATTAGTTGTGTGTTCTTAGATCATATGAGTTTTGCATAAAATGTTATTAATAACTGGAAACCATTATTATCAGACCAGTATCTAGTTCTGTAGAGATGGAGTTTTTACTGTGCAGTTATTCCTGTGCACTACTGTGCAGATTCACTGTTGAATTATAAAATAATATGGACAGAAAAAGTTCCAGAGGAATTTTGGTCTCCCTCAAGCATGAGTATACAAAGCCTCTTGATCTGCACAGTCAAAAAACGAATGTGAATTTTACAAGAACGTTAGCCCTATGGTTTTTACATCTCTCTTTTCTTCAAGGCAAATATTAATGCAATTCTAAAGATCTGAAAAATAAAAAAAAAATAGGAAAAAACATAGTATTCCATGCTCCAAGAAATATGGGTATACTGTAAATACAATCACATATAAATACTTTCTACATGTTTGATGGTACATACTTTATTGCTTATAAATCAGAGAAAATTGTACATGTAGCTGATGCAATTTCAACTATCCATGAAGTTCCCAATTTAAAGTCCCAATAACAACAAAATTCAAAAGACACACCCTACTCACATCATTAGGGGTCAATTTATACCATAGTCCAAGGTTCAAGTGCAAGTTATAACAATGCTTCAATTGAAATTGCTGGCTACCCTATTTATAAGAGTAGGACCACATAGCAGCACGTGCAGCAGTATCAGTGTGGCAGCTCAGGCTTCAGTGAAAAGAAATATTTCCATAATTTCACAGGTGACTTTGGAAGTCTGTGAAGGCACAGTTTTCAAATTAGCTAGTTTATTGCCAGTTCAGCTATTTCTAAATTAATTACAATCAGACATGGAGTAAATGAATATGAATCAGTACTACACAGTCGGCAAGAGAAGTGTCCTGTGTGTTATTTTGAAAGTATGATTAGCAGATATATATAGTTAGAGAGAATTATAAAACTTTTACTGTAGTCTTTGAAATGATTGATAGTCCTAGAGAAAAGTGAATACGAGAAAATCTAGAAAAAAGTGAAGAGGAGAAAAGACTTTGATTCTATACTCCAGAGCAGATGGATGGAAAAGATAACAAGAAAATGAATATGAAAGGAAGGACAAAAAAATGTAAAACAAAAATGAGCAAAGATGATCAAAGGTGATGAAGACAGAACAAATAGAATTTTAAGAAATCTACAGCACCCTGGAAAATGAAAAAGTGCCAGTCAGCACAGTTGTCATATTTACTTTGTTGAAGAAACATTCAGGAAACAGGGTCAGGGAAGGTTGCAGGCTGCTTCAGAAGCCTGTGGAACTCAAACGGACATTTCCTTTGTTCTATATTTTGGACCTGGATCTAACATGCAGGTTTAAGAATATATTTCAGCTAATTAAAATTTGCACCAACATAAATTGAAGGCTGAAGAGTGTCTATCCTCCCTTCCCATTGATGTCCAGTTGCTTCTGACCCTCCCCAAGCCTCTTCAAAGTCTTTTATGAATTTTCTGTTGGAGTACTGATGGATTAGTTTTAAGCTTGTTAAACATGCCCTTTGCTTTGAGATCTACAGACTGATGTAGGAAG
>QWTY01009973.1:0-11930 GCA_008033365.1 Pseudorectes ferrugineus
CCCTCGTGTCCTGGTGCATTCAGTGGAGGAAGCCAAGGCAGGCGTCACCCAGAGCCTTGGTACTGGCACGGCTGCCTCGGACAAGGTGCACATTGTCTCACCCTGGTACTGCCTCCCCTATTGGCCATCCCGACTGCCACAGGGACCGGACCTCTTTAAAGGGAGACCACTGAATCTGAGTTGGGCACACAATCTCTCTGACTGCCACCAAGAGCTCTTGTGGCCACTGCCTCTCTCTGCAGGACCAGCGCCTCACAAAGCCTGTACGATGTGTAACCGATTTGTGGGAACATGGAAACTCATCTCCAGCGAAAATTTTGATGACTATATGAAAGAATTGGGTGAGAAATGTTCTGGGTTTGGTTTTTGGGTTTTTTTTTTTTTGTTAGTAAGTTTCCTTTGGGAAGACTTTGCTCATGGACGGTGCCTTCTTTCTGGCCAAAAAGCATTTAACTACTCTTCTAGCATAATTTAATTTCTTTTCTTTAGCATCTATTTGGAAAAGGTAGGTGGTAAATTACTATTATAAATTTACTTCTGTCTAACTGATCTGAACTGATCTAATTTGTTTTTCTCTCATGAGAGTAATCTATGGAGACGCAGTTTTTTTATGTTCCTCTTGATTGCACTATTAACTTGTGACTTATAATTTACAATATATAATGGAGCTGATGTCTCATGACACTGTAGTTTCAGACGTCTAAATACTATGAACGAATCTATCTGTTACTGAAGAATGCTAGGAATGTAATAAATTAAGCACTGTTTTTCATTTTAATGCTGGCTTCATTCCTATATGCCAAGTGCACAGTCAGCTGCTGCATTGCTTTTGCTATATAAATGATTCACTGATTCCCTTTATTTGAAATGTTAGACTGAATAACAAAAGAATTGCAGTTAATTAATTAGCCAGGGTGAATGTGGGAGGAAAGTCCAGCTGCAGATATTTTTCTGAACATCTGAACAGAATTGTTTAGTACGGAATAATTACTGCAAATAGTGTTATACTTTGCAGATAACTTTATACCCTTTTTTACAGATCTTTTCATCTGAGCATGGCATAGCATTACAAAGGCACTAACTACAGCTATCCCCTTTCTGCTTTTATAAAGCAGCCATACATCACCAGTGGCTTCATTCCTACTTGCCCCAAGCCTCACAACCTGCAGACAATGAACTGGAAGGGACTAGGCAATACGAAAGGCTTTTGGTATGGGATTTTCCTGGAAGCTCTTTGCAGCTCTCAAGTCTCATACCTTGACATTTTTTATATATCATGCTCGTACTTTTCACTGAGGTTTAAATGCAAGGACCCTTCAGGGATGCTAATAGCAACTTAGGAATTACCCAGTCTGCGGTATATTTTAATGAACAAGCACCAGCATATTGGCAATTCAGTGTCCAGTTTCTTCCTTACAGCTATTAACAAAGGTACAAATTCTCAGATTTGCCAAGGATTTTTTAAAAGGATTTTTACAAATTTTTATGAGAACCAGACTCTTCCTCCGAATCTTTCTACCTATTCTATCTCTACAAAATTAATGCAGATTTGTAACAAACTATGTTTCTTCTTAGCTAAATAAGAAGCTCTATAATTGTGTATATCTTTACTTCTTGCTGAAAGTGCACTGTATGAGCTGGGGCTGCCTCAGCCCCTGAATGCTGACATTACCATTCCTACCTCTGTCTCAGTAGTGTCTCATCTAAAGAATTAGCATTTCATCTAAATCAGGCATTGAATAATTTGAGAAGAAACTCTCCCCTATTCTTCCACTGAAGAATCATGAGAGGATACTGAGTTTCTTGCTTCTAGAATGTAATGGTTGTTTTGTTTCTGATTTCTAGGAGTGGGCTTAGCTACCCGGAAACTAGGTGGCCTGGCAAGGCCTGATGTGATCATCAGCATGAAAGGGGACACAGTGACCATCAGAACTGAAAGCACCTTCAAAAATACAACCATCTCTTTCAAACTGGGCCAGCAGTTTGATGAAACAACAGCAGATGACCGGAAAGTCAAGGTAAGGGGGCTGATGATCTCTGAGTGGTCTGAACATCTCCTAGAAGAACACCAGGAGAAATTTTACCTACTCCCTTAATGCACCTTGAGTTTTCCAAACTATCCAAATAAAGCACTGAAAGAAGAAACAGTATAGTGCTGAATATAATGTAACTGAGCATGTTATTATCCAAGAGCGCATATCTTGCTGAACGTAAAGTGAATTGCTACTCTAATCTGCAAAGTTCAGACTGCAGTTTGAAACTCTTCTCTTGGACTTTGCAGAGTGTTGTAACCTTGGAGAAGGGGTCATTGGTGCAAGTGCAGAAGTGGAATGGCAAAGAGACCACGATAAAGAGAAGACTTGTTGATGGGAAGATGGTGGTGGTAAGCTCACGTTCCTTGTACACTGAAAAAGGTCAGAAGGATACAGCCTTCAGTATGTTTCTGTCTAAACAGACTATCAATTTTGGCTTACTTTTTGAATTATGAGATAAGTTAAAAGGGAGAAAAAGGGAACCAAGCTTAGAAAACACCTGGAAGGAAGTAAATGTTGTTGCATACAGCAACTTGTCTTTAAAGTGATTATTTTGGCAGAGCTGCCATAAATTGACAGCATAGTTACTGCTCTCAACATTGTTGTTTTTAAAAGGAATAAGGTTTAAAAATAACAGAAACCTGTGAACTGTGAACAAAAGTTTACAAGCAGGGTACTGCTGTCCCTGGAACAGCTCTTTTCTTTTCCCTATCACGGCCAAGCCAGAGAGATAACACATTTTAGGGACCCTAGTTGTAAAGGTTGCTACTAAAATTAAGATTTCACTTTGTTCACTAAAGTTTTTAAAGATTGGAATCAAACTAATTTTGGCAACTTGTTTGAAGTCAGCAGCATTACATCTTTACATGTTAGCTTGTTCTGACTGTGTTTTGTCATAAGTTCTCATATGCAGAATCATAGAATGGTTTGGGTTGGAAGGAACATTAGAGATCATCCATTTCCAACCCACTGTTATGAACAGGGACACCTTCCACTAGACCAGGTTACCCAAAGCCCCATCCAACCTGGCCTTGAACACTTCCAGGGGTAGGGCATCCACAACTTCTCTGGGCAACCTGTTCCAGTGTCTCACTACCCTCATAGTAAAGAATTTCTTCCTAATATCTAATCCAAACCTCCCCTCTCTCAGTTTAAAGCCATTCCCCCTTGTCCTGTCACTACACACCCCTGTAAAAAGTCCATCTCCAGCTCTCTTGAAGCCTTCCTTTAGGTAGGAAGGGTGATTTGCTTTTGCATGTCCTCATAGCTGCATTTCTGTGTAAGTTTTTTCTAATTATTAAACCCTCTTCATAAAGCAGAGAGGTAAGGGCCCTCTTCTGTCAGCACCCTGCTGTCTGCCCCTTGCCTTATACAGGGCTGTGGAGGACTCCTCATCTTTTGCAGACCAAGGAAGTATTTTTTTAATATCCTGTCGCCTTTGTCGCATGCATCCTGTGGCTGTGAGTCATCAGCAGCCACTGAAGGCCACTGGGGTGAGAGGGTCAAGAGAAATATTTTGTGACTCAGAAGAGCAAAGTTTTTTAGGCCAGAAGCCTGACCTCTGAAATACCCAGGCTACTTCTGCTTCTATGCACCACCCCCCCCCAAACTCTGAAAATTTGAAAGTGTTGGTGGGACATGATATAAAAACTAGGTGGGGCTAATATTTCTGACAAGCCAGCAATAATACCAAGAAAAGTAAATTTGTTTGCGGAAGCTGAGCTTAATTTTGCAATCTCTTTGTCATTAAATGCCACTTAATGAAGTTTAAAGCTGTTAAAATAGAAACAACTCTATTTGCAATATAAAAATATCTTTGCTGTTTGCTCTAAACATTCTGTAAACATGTAGAGATGTAAAACATGACATTTGGATTTAACCATTGACTTCAGAGGTTACTGCAGCAGACACAACTGCTGTCAGCAAAAGGTTTATATTAATATTTTCCTTTATGCCTTAGGAATGTGCCATGAAAGGGGTTGTCTGCACTAGAGTTTATGAAAGAGTGTGAAGAAGTTCCCTCTCTGCACTGAACCGGAACTGGCTCTAAAAACTCGGCTTAGTTCAGTGACCAAAGCCTCATGCACTGTGCTTCTTTATTTTATTTCCTTTTATTGGGAAAATGACTACACCATAATTTGATATTTGAGACCCATAGTGTAACTAATCCAAAATATTGTGGTGATCCAATAAAAGCTTCTCAACACAAAAAATAAAGTGTTTGGCTCCACATGAATGATTTACATTTTCTTTCCTGACTGGCACTATCTTTTCTGTTGATAGTGTCTGTACGAAAGGTCAGATTATTTCTGAGTAAAATGGTGAAACACGAGTAATCCATATTGGAGAGAGGGCTAACACTGCTTCTTTGATACGTGTAAAAAATATCATCTCCTGGATTCAATATTCCTTTCCTGCAAAAGATTTTATTGCTGAATAACTCCTATAGGGAAAATTATCTTTACCGCCAGTATGATATATCATTGTAGCCTTATGGTCTTAGCACATCATTGTTTCATACTCATCCCAAAAAGTTTATACTTTTTTCAGTACCAGGATTTATATACTGGCATTTATTTGGAAGAAAACAGATACTGGAGGAAAAAAAAATGGAATATATTCCGTATTTGTCTGCCAAAAGAACAGATAAACCCATGGAACAAAGTGTGGAGCAGGTGTGAATGAACTCCAGAAGTCTTAAGGCTAGAGGGCTTTGTTTTAAAAGTGCTCAGCAATCAAGCCTACTTCCAGCCCAGTATTTAAGTGTGTGCTTACTATTAAGCACACGGAGGAGTTGCATTGGGTAGAGTTTGCTGTCAAGCCTAACTGAGTAGCTAAAGTGTTCATTCCTCCCACTGCACTTACTTTGCCTTTATCTAAGGAAAAAACCAGAAAAAGCAAACCTAAACTTCTGGAAATCTATTTAACCAAAAAGCACTGTGGCAGGCTATTAATATTTGCCTCATTGGCCAATGTTCAGTATCAGTGCCACATTCAGACTAACCACATTATTTCATCCCGTGTCATTGCCTCCGTGCCACCACACAGGGCTGTCCCTGCCTCCTCTGCGGGGTTAAAGCAACTGTGAGAGGCACACGTGTTTATTTTGGCTCATTAGGAACTGCGGAGCTGATATGAACCTTTGCCTACTGGTTTTACAGGCAGGAACACAAATTCTCAGGGTTAAGACAGATCCTGAATGTCAGAATCTAAACTGGTTTAGCCAAGCAGAGAGTGAAGACATGGATATCATATGCAAATGAAAGATATGAAGGTCACCTTTCTTCTCTACCCACCACTGGAAAAGACAGAATCTGGGCCCAGCTTTGGATACATTTTTATGTAGATGCAGTCTAACTGGGGGCAGCTGCCAGAAGGCAAACAGGATGAATCCTAGAAAATACGAGCAGTGGGAGAGAGCTGTGGGATTTATGGACAACAGTTTTAAGGAAAAATTTATCCTGGTCTCTAACCTAGATGGAGGGACAAATGCCCCATCTTTAACATTTACCATAAAACTCACCTCTGTAAGTGTCAGAGTTTCTGTGACTCCAAGTCCTCAGTGATTGCAACAAGGAATGGAGGCAGAATGATGCCTCTTGTATCATCTTTTGCAAACAGAATGTAATCACATATTTCAAGGGAAGATGTTCCACCAGGCTTCCGTAAGAACATACAGTGTGAACTCTTATTATACGTGGCCCTCCAGATTACTCTCCTAGTCTCTTAACAGAGAGCCAGAGAGACATTTCTTACAGCTCAGAATCTGCCTGAAACGGACTTGTGAAACTGGATTTTGCTCTGCAGTTTCTTCATTCCCTTCCCTTGCAGTACAACACGGTCCCAGTGAGGCTGCTGGACCCGCTCACCCCAGCCTGGCTCTGGGAAGCTGGAACTTGTCCAGAGCCTTTCAAGCAGAGCTCACCTCCCACCCCTGAGCCACAGGCAAGGGAGAAGAGACTGCTGCAAACAAGCTCTGTATTTCCTTGCCTCTTCCTGATGCAACCTGTAAATTCTTCTTAAAGCTTAAATGCAAAATCTCCTCTCCAACAGAATATCAGTTTTCAGCTTTTTATTTCCTTAGGCAAAGGAAATAAACACTTACTTCAGTACTAACTATAGTTTTTCCGGATCTGGAAACAGTAACAGAATAAAAACAAAGGACTGCTCACCTAGTCTTCATTTATTTATTTACTGTCGTCTCCATTTCTGTGACATAACCCATCTCTCTCTTCCTCTTCTTAAGAAACTTCTAGTTGCATTTCTTTTTCCAGAGATTTGGAATTAAAATAATGATAGCTTTGGGGTTTTAAGTTCCTAAGTAAATGCAGATATGCTGTTTAGAAGCCTAGTATTTGGCACTTTCACTCTATACAAAGGTCACTTAAAAATGTCATAAGAGCTGGAGACTTTCCAAAACAGGAAAAGTGCAGCAGCACTGATAGTGTTGACAGCTAAAACAATAGGGCAGGTGGTGCAAATCAGCATAGAAATGGAGCACTTTGGGATACTGCTGTCTGTAAAGCAGTCCTTGGGGTCTCCAGGAGAATTTAGGGGGAATATGAATTTTTCAGTCTCAAGGTCTTCTTCATGTCTTACTGTAAATTAGTTTTTCTTCTTTCTTAAACTTTTTATACAGGCCAGATACTTCTGGAATGAACATTTAGGCTGAGGTACAACGTCTGTGTCTTGAACTGTACTTTCACATTAACAAAAAAGTCCATTTGCTATTTTCCTAGCCTGTGTATGAACTTAGCCTAGAAATATTGGCAGTCTGATGCTGGTGTATAAATAGCATTATTTAAAGCAAGCAGCTTGATCTAGCACCTATACCAGGCAATGAAATCCTGTCTGATTTTAGAGTACCACACTCAGACTCCTCTCCCATCGGGCACTCTTTCTGTAAGTTTTGTAAGCCTCTGTCACACCTCTGTTTTGCCTGCATCTCCCGAGACAGTGGAAATCTCCTGCATGGGGTATTCATCCTCCAGTTGCAGCAGGTCTGGCAGCATTCCCTGTCTCTGCCTCTCTGACATCTGCTGGGGAAGGAGAAGCAAGCTGTCATGGCAAGAGCCCCTCTCAGCCCCGGTGCTGCCATGGGGAGCACTGAAATCACATAAAAGCTGCATCTGGACTCCATGTACCAAAGCTGTTTCTTTGGACTGAGCAGAATTTGGCAATTTGTGATAGAAAACATCTCCTGGTGATGTATAGCTAAACCTGGAATACTGGACCCTGCATCCCAGCCTTTTTCATACGGAGTGGAGCAGAGAGTATAGGCTCTCCTACAGCTTTGAACTTCCCTTGTCCATTTCCTCAAAGTTCATTTTGGGAGCAACTGTATTCCTGTAAAGTGAATTCACACAGATCCAGGTGCCCAATGCACAGATTTGCTTTTGTTTTACACAGAAACCTTGTCACCTGCTGGGACAGTTTGACTGGACAGCAAACGTGTGGCTGGGCAATTCTAGAAATAGCAAAGATTTGGGGAGGGGGATTGGGCTGTGTTATTAAAGCAATTGTGCTTCATAAGAAGTCCTCACCACTTACCACATTTTTTCCAAGAAGAAACTTGTTATGCCAATAAACACTGTGCTGTTTATAAATTGCTCAACTGTGCCTTTTAAGACATTGCTACCTTGCCTAATTTTCATTTTGGATTAAAGAAGTTCTGTTGCTTTCTGGGATACAAAGGAGTGAAAGGTTAGCGCTGAAGGGGTAATCAGTCAGAAACAAATAGGCTGATACCATGAAAAAATTGCCTTCAGAAATCCTGGAATTTAGATGTAATCAAGGTCTTTGTTAGGGAGGCAATTAGAGCATATCCTCACCATTTCAATGAAAAACATTGTGGTTGGCTATTGGCCATCTGCTGCAGATGAGAAACACAAGAAAATGTTATTTGGACTAAAGGGCACAACAACATTGGGAATAATACAGTGCCTAAGACACTACAGAGAGGGAAAGCTGTGTTAGACAGCATTTGTATAATATTTTCAAAGGAAAGTGGACTCTTTTTACCTTTTGAGAAGCAAATCAATATTTAAATATTCCTTCCTCAGATGTTATGAAAAATTTTAAAACTAAAATTAGAAGAAATGCAATCATTCAGGGATTAGGAAGGGTGGGGTGAATGGATTACAGCTGGATTTGTTTTCAGGTTCTCAGTGGAGAATTAATAAAAGTATTTAAAGATCTTTTTTATATTTGCTATTATATGAGCACCAGTATCAATCATACTATTTGTGAGAAGCATAAGGGAGGAAGAAAGGGTTTTCAATTTAATTGAAAGTGAACACACTCCCTGTCACACTCCCTTGTGGATAAGACTTCCTACAAGAGGCACCTGTGTCAGCAATGGGGTCAAAAACACTGCAAGAATTAATCTTGTCTTTCAAGCTCATAGACATGGTGTCACAGCTAAAGCTGCATCAGGAGACACTTATAGTGGGGCTGTGGGACATGCCTGCTTCAAGTTTGACAGAACTTAGGGTTGCTTTGGGAAATCTGTAGACATAATTATGGGAAAGGGGAGATGTGTAATGTGTCTAGCTACTGTACAATAGTTATACATGCCAACAACAGTGTCATTTATCTCAGATCCTAGTACGAATTTCCCAAGCTGAAATCTAAAATATATATGTAAGTTTTACTTGGATGCTCTGCACATTTGATATGAAAAAATCTGCAAGGCAGTGAAGGTGAGGCCCTCAGTCGCCTTATATAATCTCCTAGCAGAGGCTCACAGCTTCCTACGGCATCGTGCCACCTTCTTGTATCTTGTACCATATAGTATTCAGAGTTTTATAGCCGACTGGCTCCTGTGGATCTGTCTGTATAGGTAAATGCATTTGAAAGGAATAGTAATTCCTTCACAAACCTCCTCTCCATATGAACAGTGGGAAAAGACTACAAAGCAATTTGACACTGTAAGACATAACATTCAAGGCCCCTAATTACTCAGTCAGCACAAATGTTTTAATTTCATTTAACAAGAGATAGAGCAGTCAGATTATGAAAGGTTAGGTGCACAAATGTCTGTGCTTTCCAGATAGGAACTGAGACCTCTGGCCAGGAGGACAGGAACCAAGATTAAGACTCTCCCTGGTGCTTCCTCTTTCTGGGGATTTTGGTGTAATCAAGAAGCATCATAACAGTTTATCCTGGCTCTGTCTCCAGTTGGGCAGAGAGCACGTTGTGAAATACAGAGGCAATCACTATGGTCTAAGTTAATGACTTCGGAAAAGTAGTGTCAAGGAAGAAGATTGTTTTAAAGCATGGGGGCCTATCTGGATAAGGCGTTTCAAACCAATCTCATTTTCCTCTCACAGGGTGACAAGTCTTGTGGATGGAAGGAAAACAGAAGTAGTCACCTCCGCTGACTTCTGGAAGGTTTTAACAACACGACCAAAGACATCTGAGGCCTACAAGAAAACTGGAGAGGGACTTTTTGCAAGGGCATGTAGTGACAGGACAAAATGGCCTTAAAACAAAAGAGGACAGGTTTAGATTGAACATAAAGAAGAAATTCTTTACTGTGAGGGTGGTGAGGCACTGCAATAGGTTGCCCACAGAAGTTGTGGATTACCCATCCCTGGTAGTGTTCAAGACCATGTTGGATGGGGCTTTGGGTAACCCGGTCTAGTGAAAGGTGTCCACGCCCATGGCAGGGGGCTTGGAACTGGATGTTCTTCAGGGTCCCTTCAAAACCAAACCATTCTATGATTCTATGCCCATAAACATGCTATAAATTAGGCCAGATTATGTGGCCTGCTGCTACAGAGATGGTAAAAACTGATGCAAAAACCATACTTCACCAGCCAATAGTTCAAAGTGGAAGGACGTATCATGTGGATTTGTGCTGGTCCAGTCCTGTTCAATCTCCTCAGTAAAAAACCACGTTATTATTTGTGGAGTGTACAGAGATGAGAGGAGATGCAAGAATACCAGAAAGCAGGGTTCAAATTCAAATGATCTCAACAAACCCAGGAAATAGTTTGAAAAGCCAGAGGGACATATAAGAGGGAAAAAATACACTAGGCAACATAAGCAGAAGCACAAATACCAGATGGAGAACAAGCAAGAACTAGAGCAAACACTGGGGCTTTACAGCAGATCACAGACTGAAAGTGAGTGGCAAATGTGGCCTTACCAAAAAAAGGCAAACATCCTGTTGGGATGCATGGTCCAGAGGATAGCCAGCAAGCTACAGTTATCTGCATGCTCTGCTTGTCACTACTAAAGCTCCTGGGATGCATTCTCAGTTCTGGGCAATGCCGTGCAAAATGAATGGATCAACGGAGACAGTTCAGAGAAAAGCAGTGAGGCCCAAAAAAAAAAATTCTTTAAATGGAAATGTGAAATTACTAGGGAGAAGGGATTCAGGGAAGTGAGACTAGTCAAGGGCACAGAAGGCTTGTACTGGCACACCAAATTCCTTGGATAGGTAAGCGGTGCAATAAATGTAGATCTACGCAGACATAGAACTACCTGTTCATACACGTGGTTTAGTCACATCCAGGAACACATGAGCAAGCTCCTGTTCCTCACCTCTGAAACTGTCATGGAGTCAATGCAGCAGAGACTAACTCACCTCTGCAGTACCTGCTGTGAGAGACACCTCAGTGCACCTCTCCTCAGCTTCACAAGTACATGTTCTCACAGTTCATGAAGAAGAGGCAATTTGAACAAGAACTACAGAAAAAGAGTAGAATACTCAGAGCACAAACAACACTCCTGATTTTCTTCTACTACTTACATTTTCTAACTAATCTGGCATAAAAAATAGGAGATTGAAGTTGCTTGTACCTGAAACATATTGGCACAAGTTACTCCTTTGTCCAAGGTATATAAGCAGCTGGATGTTAGACCGTTTGGGAGGAAAGAAAAAGAAGAAGACAGAGAGAGAGAGAAAAGCTGAAATTACCTAAAAAATCTTAAATCTCTCATTGTTTCAGAATTGATGAAGTGCTTGCAAAGTAGAAGACACTGTATCTGCTGAAAAAAATATGCTTGTCACCCTGACACCATTATGGATCAGGTGGTGATTAACTCGGTTAGAGAGTGGTGCTAATAACACCAAGGTTGTGGATTTGATCCCTGTGTTGGCCATTCACTCAAGAGTTGGACTTGGTGATCCCTGTGGGTCCCTTCCAGTTCAGAATATTCTCTGATCTGTGAAGTGTCATCTTCCCAATGTTTTTTCTAGGATCAGGAAAGAATTGCTGTATTGTTCTTCGATACAAATTTCAGATTATTCATAGGGGCCTGTGAAAACAGTTGAAGAATGTACTTTTGGACTTAATTTTAACTGTACGCCAAACAGAGTTCTGCCCTGAAATCCATAAGCTCTGAATTCTCCGAAGCTGCCTGTACGGTACCTATGAGCACTTCGAGGTAGAAGATGTGTTGGACTAAATATATTCTCAAGCTCCATGTCAACAACAGCTCTTCCATCTAAAACCAGCTTGGAAACCCCTCTGACAGTTCCTGGTGGTCAACACAGGGGCATCAATATGATTTATATTTTCGATGTAAGGCTGTGCTCTCAGAATGAATATCTTAAAAAATAGTTAAAGTGATAAGGGAAATGGCCAAGATTATTTCTTACTGTTCAAAAAATTCAGTTACCTCTACTGTTGTCAACCACTGCTGGGTATCTACTAGGCACCTTCTGGAGGCAGAGTTCATCTAGACAGACTGATAAGGGACTATCCCCAGCCACTGGCAGAATACATAATTCCTGAAAACTACCCAGCATGGAAGATAGCAATCGGCCCAGTCAAAAGCAACTCTGAAAAAAGCCCTGCAATGTTGAGGCTGGGCTGAGTGGATGGGTACCCCCTGATCATGATGTGCACTGCTCCAGGTAGCGGTCACAGCCAGTTTGCTTTCTCC
>QWTY01009973.1:12001-22446 GCA_008033365.1 Pseudorectes ferrugineus
GCTGCAAGTGCAGTTTCTGCTGCCTGACTACATCCATTCCTATCCAGGAAGGCTAGAGAGGGATGGATTTGGCAGGGTCCCCTCAGCAGCTTGCAGCATCCTGCTCTGGTGGAAACACCATCTTAGAATCTATTTTGCCAAAAAACCCCAAACCACCAAACAAAATAAATCTTCTATGCAGCATTTAGATGAGTAGCCATAAATACAAGGGGATTAAAGCACATATTTTCTCCTTTTTGCCTGTAGCTCAAGCTTGTTCCTCCTGGCAACCCACACTGCCCACAGCACACTGTCCCCACATCTGTTTTTACCAGACACAGAGTTCACACCAGTTGTTCTGTGCCTCTTCTCCTAACTCCACACTTTCCATACCTGTTTAAATGACTGATTTAACTTAATGTCCCACTATGCACCTTCATCCTGGTCAGCAGGGAGGGAAACAGAACCTGTCCATGTTTGTCTGAGTGCTGAGTGCTTCAGTCTGTGCTGGCCATGCATACAGGTGCATGTGTAACGTGTGTAGCCACGTGTGCCTTTTGGCCAGACAAACTCAGTCTTGCTGCTGACTGTACCTGAGGCAGAGATCTGCATCAGCCTCACCTTTGTGGGATCACTGAATTCAGTAAACCCAGACAGACATCCCTGTTCTGCCTCCTGTGACTCAGCCATGTCTTCCTGTATGTTGCCATCCCTCAGTCAAGCCCTGGTTTCAGAATGAGTTTTACCATGTATATTACTCGATCTGGATCTAAGTGAATTGTTGAATTTAACATTCCTCTCCTCTTGAATCCTGGCCTCTCATCTCCTCGACACAGTGTAGACATTTTCCCCTAACCCACCATGGACATCAACATTTGCAATATGTCCCTACTATAGTCCTTGGAGAATGACAACCAACTTTAGGAAATACTTTAGCTGACTTATTTTAAATATCTTCTTTTGGAGTTGAATAACAGCTTAGAAACATGGGGTTTTTTTCACTGCCTGGTAAAGGAGTTATGTTATTGTCTGATACTTGATGTAACAGCTCACTGAGCTGAAGGTTTGGTAGCTCTCACCACTATTTTGGCTGACAGGTCTGTGGCTGAGCTCTCTTTGGT
This sequence comes from Pseudorectes ferrugineus, assembly GCA_008033365.1. Classification (NCBI taxonomy): domain Eukaryota; kingdom Metazoa; phylum Chordata; class Aves; order Passeriformes; genus Pseudorectes; species Pseudorectes ferrugineus. The sequence continues at coordinate 13,102 of QWTY01009973.1, forward strand.
GTCAGAACTCCAAGGATCGTACAGCTGGAGAGAGGCAGCGTGCTGATGATGCAATGAAAACCCTCACACATTTCTGACTGTGTGCCAGTGACACACCACAACATCCAGCTGGGTGATTCAATCCATGTTCTCTAAACAGGATCAATTCTGTTAACATGACTGAAGATCATCTACTGAGATGAGCAGAGATGACCTGTTTCCTTCCACTCAGCTGTGAAAGCGTGGTCCTGATCACATACAGGCATATGTGGTTAAACGTGGTGCTGGTTTTTTGCCTCTGCATGCCTGTGCTGTCTTGCTTGCTGCTGCCTCGCTTCCTGCTCTTTCAATGGATTTGACAGCCTGTCCTGCTTCTTGGGCTAAGTGGTTGGGCAGTACTGATGGCTGCTTTCCAGCTAATTTCCTATCCTAACTCAAAGTACCTTAATTTTGTTTTCAATTGTAGTGTTAGGAAAATGTGTGGGAATCTGAGGAACTAGAAAGTCCTTCTTGACTAAATGAAATATGCTGTTGTATTGTCATAACCTAGTTTGGGCTCCCAGGAGACTCTCATGAATCTGACAAACACTCAAAATACTGGAAGCAAACCTAACTTTGAATCTTTGTTCCTCATTTGTTTCTAAAAATACTGCAGTTTTTCTACTCACAAAGTAGTAACAAAATTAGGAATAAGATTCTCATTATTCGTTTCAGACCTTTCATCCGGAAATTACTCAGGACTCTCCCAAGCAGTCTTTGCATTGAGTTTTTCTTCTCTTGGTAAGTCTGTGGAGAGAACTTTCAGCAAACGGGGAAAGGGTGAAACATGGAAATGATGTTAGAGTTCAACAACAGCATGATGTTTATATCCCAGAGAAAAGGGGAACATCACCTCAGGGACTTGAGCTGAGCATCCACATTGTGATCACATGGTGGAACATTCAGATCCAAAGCCAGGCAATGGAAATGTGACCAGCGTCACTCCCAGGTGTGGTGCAAGGATGTACCACAGCCAAGAGGAAGGGAAGTCTTTTTTCAATAGCAGAAAATTCTCCAAGCACCATCTGGATTTGAATAGAAGTACTCGTTAAAGGAAATAACTTGTAAACGATGACACTACCCTTTGCAATTCACATGGCTTTCCGCACACATCCTTCTTATAACACACAAACAAACACACCACAAAGTTGATGTACTCCTACTGTTTACAAACCCAGTCTCTCAAACTGTGACAAAGAGAGGACATGGCCAAAAGACAGAAAACCTGAAGTATCTTCTTTAGCATCTAAATGTGTGGGAGAGAGAGAGCATAAATCTGCTTTCCTTAGTTAACACAAGCAATCCATTAGTTTTCCTTAGTTAACCCAAGCAGGCCATTAGTTTTCCTTTCTTAGCCTAAGAAATCCAGGAGCTTAAAATGCAGTAATTAGTGTGATTGACTCCTGTGCAATGATTGATGGGGAAGAGGTGACCCTGAAGGCTTAGCAAGACTGTATCACTACACATCTTTAGTCTTTCTTCTGAGGCTTTTCTATGACATCTGCCTGGTCTTTGGTCTTACAAAAACCCTAAGAACTCTCAAAAAAGTAACCTCAGTAAGAGTTTGTGGAAAAGTAAAAAGACTCAAAAATATATATTCTTAATTCTAATAGCCTACAAAATTAATTGAAAATAACACTGTTTTTTCTTTCCTTTTCTTGTGTATTTGATATCTGTCCACAGACTGTAAAACAGTTCTTCATCCTTTTGGGAACTTCATCTACAATTTTTATAGAAAAGATGCTCTTTTCCATCAAAATGTGTGATTTTTTCTGCAAACATATTCATATTTTCTCTCTTGGATGTGACCAGCCCCTACACAATAAAACAAAAAATTACAGGATGATAATTTAAACAAACATTCCTGAAAAGGATGCATTATCTGATGGAATTATCTTGTTGCTAGCAATATGAAAGCAGAACAATTTGTTATCAGATCTTCTGGCTAAATGTGAATGACATTTGTAAAACAACTGCAACAATACGATGAAACCAGGACTAGCACCTTCTGCGCTAAACTGTACCAACAGACACAATTGTTTCTGTTCAAGGAATTTATGGCACAAGGAAACAGGGTATTACACATGTCTCTAAGAAGGCAGATTTACTGCTGTGTGGCAGCTAAATAGTAATGGAGAAAAAGTTACTCCTTTTGGAATCACTGCTTGTAGCTGAGAGAGATTCTGAAGTAAGTACAAGCAATTTCCATGGGCTGGAGAATATTCACAAAGGTCAGGCTGCACACTTGTCCTCATAAAACTGATTCCTTTCATCTTTTCAGAACTTATTTCTGTTGGGGTTTGTCCAACAGTGGGGTCCACTACCTTGCTGGCAGAGCCAAATTACATCATCTAAGTGGGTGAATATCCAAAAATGTAACAAGCAACCACTGGTAGATGCTAATCACAGCATCTGGGAAGTGATACTCATTTTGAGAAAAAGCAGACTAGATTTGGTAGACAACATGTCCTCTACCTCACCATCAGCACAACATTTGGTGTTTTGTCATCTTCTTGAGCAGGTCTGATCTGACTTTGTGTATCCACAGGAAGGCAAACTGCTTTTTACTGTGCCATTTCCACAACCAGACTCACTCAGGACAGCTGAGTCATACTCACAGAGGTGAAAGCTAGAATATGACAATGTGGTCACCACAAGTGAATGGTAGCTGTGGCAGACAGGTGAAAAAGATGGGGTGTCAAGATGCAGAGGGGAAAATTTCGTATGTCATTTTGTAGAGAACCCATAACCACTGCACCTTGCACTGACTTGTTTGTTGTTTGAACACACAGAAACCTCACTGCTTTTCTTTTCCATTTCAGTCAGCATGGCAATCTGTCTCCCAAGACACTTAAGGAATTAGCTCTTAATTACATTAAAAAGTTGAATTGGTTTCAAAGCGAAGGAAGAAAACCCTTTCAGTGAAAAGAGTATTTTCTATTTTTCCACTATTAATCCAAACAAAAGGACGTGCTCTGAAGTCTGGCTCTGTAGGTACTGGGCCAAAAAGCACCTCAGAAAACACTGGTCTTCAGCATGGTAACTGAGTGTACATAGTCACCTGTGGCAAACAATAGCAGGAAATCCAGCCCTCAGGCAACGGAAGGCTCCAACATATAAAATCCAGCACATGTATTATTTATTCCTACATTAGGCATGAAACCCAAGATGGATGAATGGTGGAAGAGTACTTCCATGCAATGTTTGTAGGCAGGAAATAAAAGCTATTTATAAATGCTTAATAAGAACACTTTCTTTTGTTCGACATTAAAAGTTTCTGTATGAAATCTGGTGAAATACACCATGCTGGTTTTGTCCTGGGAATGTTTTCCAATCAGAAAAAGAAAAATAATAATAAAAATTATGGACGCGTTTGTTAGAAAGTTTAGACTGAAAATGCTCAGAGGAAAAAAATCATTAATTGGTCATTTTAAAATACTCTTACTGAATAGGAAAAGGCAGAAAAGATTTCTTTCCAAGATCCCACTTATGTTCAGCACTGGTTCTACACTTTCCAACATACTTCACTTTAGAGTTTCATGCCAGTCTCTCCTCTGTCCAGGTAATGTACCTAAACCCTTTCCCTCACTTGTGCACTGCCTTATTGGCTGCAGGTCATTCCTTGTCTCAGGTTTCCCTCTCACAGACTCTGAAGATGACAAGTTTGGGCATCTTGTGCTAAGGATTTCAAGGATTTCAGTTGGATAGGACTTGGTGTTTTATGCTGTATCTTTTTGTGAATTTTCCCACAGACCTCTCAGGTAGTAGTTACAAATATGATCCAACAGCTGGGATGGCTTCCTGTGTATATAGATTTGTCTTCATTTTTGTGCAGGCCTTTTTGAGAGTGTGGAATTTCATATGTGGTAGCTTATACACATGAATATAAAACAAAGCCCTGTGAACTTTGGAGAGAATAGAGCGAACAAGGTGATTCCTTATTACCAAATTTTCCTGGAAGAAAGTAGCTTGGAATTAAATTGGAGAGGCAACAAACTCCAGATTATGGCAGCTTGAAAATAAAGTTCAGTGAAAGAGTCAAAGAAACCAACACTACTAATAATTGAAAAGGTAAAAATGCTTTGATGAAAATAAAAACAACACTTGTAAAAGTCCATTTGCTGTGTCATGTCCAGCCTCTCACCCACCAGCACCCCAAAGTCCTTCTCATCAGGGCTGCTCTCGGTCTGTTCATCCCACAGCCTGTGTGGATACCGGGGGTTGCCCTGACCCAGGTGCGGCACCTTACACTTGACCTTGTTAAACCTCATGAGGTTCCTGTGGTCTCACTCCTGAAGCCTGTCCCACTCCCTCTGGATGGCATCCCTTTCTTCTAGCCTATCCAGTATAAAATCCAGAGTCTGGTGCAATGAGTCTCCTGTAGGATGTCACCAGTGTTTTGTGGTCACTTGACTGTAGTGATCTGCTGTTGATATCTCTGAATGCTGCCATGTCAGCACAGGACAAAGAGGGCTACTTTGTACAATATTATCCATAGACAGACACTATCCAAATGTATTTAGGAGACGATGAAGGTAAAAATCTGTGACAAACATTTGCTATCACTTGTAGAAAAAATGAAGACAATGTGTATGACACATCAGTTGTTGGACATGGAGCGGCTATTACTAAAAGCAGGCAACTCTAGTGGTAACTTGACAGAGCACCAGCATAGCTCCACCTTATCCAACTACAAAATGTTTTCATCCTCTTTAGACAAAAAAGTACATAGACAGTCTTCATTCATACCCCACTTTTTTTAAAAGCTTCATTTCCTAGTTTGCTTTTGATGATTTTCTGAAGTTATCATCTTACTGTTTTGCTGTGTCTATTGGAAATTTTATAAACTATTTTAAAAGACTTCTGAGACAACATGTTGTTGGAGGAAACTGGAATATTGTTCTCCAGCCGGATGTTTTAACACAGCCAGCTGCCTTTTATGTAGTACAGAGGCAGAAGAGGTTAACGACAGACCTGATGCCACCTTAGGGGAAGGGAGATTTCCTGAAATGCAGATCTAGCACATGTTGCATGCCATTGCACAGAAATCCTAGCTCTCAGAAATGCTTAACTAGCCCTGATTATTTCATTGTCATCAGCCCCAAACATGTGGATCCCTAAGAAACTGTCCAAAACCACAGTACTTCACAGCCCTTTCATTAGATCTGGTCCTTACGTTGCCAGAAATCACACTTTCAAGCTTTCTCTGCTAATAGATTACTGGTTATTTCGTTGTTGTTTTTCACTGGTTGTTTTGGAATTTTTTTTATGAAACTGAGGCTCTGAGATATTAATACTACTCTGGGGGAGGCAGTTTTAAGAACAGAGAAGCAAAGTAATAAACATGTTTAAATAAAGTTAAAAAAAGATGTGCAAAGAAACCTGATTGACTCCATAAACACAAAAGCTAGACAAACTCTACTTTTACATACATATAAATAGAGTGTTATGTGACAACGTTGATGGACAGTATGAGTCTCATTGTACTGAAAGCTCTATTATAAAAAGACCCTGACATTTAATATTTTGTCTATTATTTCTAGCCAAGTCTTTCCCAGGCTTCTGAATCCACAGTGTGTATTGAAAGATCAACTCTGCCTACCAGTATGGCAAATCTAGGAATTCTCCTTTCTCTGTTTCTCTGTTTCTGTTTACTGTGTGTACTTGTGCATTTTGAAACAGTATTCATTAAGAGTGCATTTGAAAGGTCCACCAATATGTGATAGAGACTCACAAAGTCTCACACAAAGACAGCAGTTTGGGAAAGGAAGTGAAAGAGCTAGATTAAATCATAAAAATCAACAATAGCTTTTGGATGTAGAAGAACATTTAAAAAGCCATGAACAAGGTCAGCCCACGTGTTTTCTGAACATGCTGCACACACAGTGCTTGTTCCCAAACTCTCCTGGGGCAATGAGACTGAAAACCTCTGAGGTAGTTCACCATGAAAAGACAAGAATTTGCTAAGTTGGATGTCCAATAGACATGCCTATATCACTGTTCCTTATAATACATGTCTGGAATAAAGATCTCCTCAGGTCAGACCCGAGTGAGAACTTACACCGACACACTGACCCTCAAAACAGTCTTTGGAGGCTACATTAACCTTATCTCTCAGCATAGGACTTTGGTCTGTTTTGCAAGGCAACTCCTGCGTTTACAGACATTTTGTGTGTAATTCCCTTTCCCCGGGTGCCCAGGAAGATGGCACTTGCAGCTAGCAAGGCTGTCAGCTGGGCCTTCTGGGTGTGCAGTGTCACTGCCCTTTCACTGTGCGGAAGCCACTGGCACCTCCCCTCCTCTCCACTACTACTGCCCCTTCAAGGACTCGGGTCTGCAAACAGAAGCACGTCACAAAGCATGTTAAAAACCTCAGCATGATTCATGTGCTAATGCAAACCGGCATGTTCAATATTCTCTCTTCGTACATTCATTATTTTATAGCTGGTTCTCTAGGAAAGCTTTGAGCTGGTTTGCACTCTCCAGTTTAATGTATGCTGGAAGGATAGGTATCAGGTGAAATCAGAAAAAAAAAACATTTTGGCAGAAAATAAATCCCAGATTATAAAATTCATTTCCTATCCAGCAGCGAACAATGTCCCAGAAGATCAGACAAAGCAGCTGCATGTATAAAGTGCTGCTTTTTTACTTGTACAAGAGAGGAAAATAGTAAATCAGTGATTACAAAGTCATGTACTTTTCTTGGTATTTTAAATATGTATTAAATAATCATGTGAGTGCTTCAGTGCCCAGGATTAAGGTCTATGTTAAAAAGTCACATGCACCCTAAGCCAGGGACTCTGTTGATTGTACTTATTCTTTTATTTTAAAGCTGTTTTGGGGAAGATGCTGTTAACCAAACATGACTCACAAAGGCTTTGAAGCCAATAAACTGAATTACAGAATATTTCTATTGAATTTGTGTTGGTGGTTGGTTAGAGAAACTTATATTCATTAAGAACTAGTGCTTTCCAACATTAACGATATGACTTATTACCACACAGAGAACTCAGCACGGTACTAAGAAATGGGAGAAATTTCCCCATTCAGAGCAAGTTTATAGCTCAGCATCCCACAGTTACTATCTGTAATCACACAGGCAGACACTTCAAGACCCTACATGACCCAAGACATCTAAAACATTTGCTTTTCAGCCTCCACTCTGAAGGTACCTTGGACCTGCAACACTATTTGCCGTCTTGAGATATACTGTTCATTTCCACCCTGCCAGTTCCAATAGGGGCAAACAAAAAACCTGTTATGTGAAACAGGTAGTGTGATGGGAAAGGAAGGAGTAGGATTTTGTTCATATATTCTTGAAAGTTTCAAAGTATGTGAGTAGCCTATAAAGCAATGCTAATGCTTTATTTTCTTCCTCCATATCTTTTTATGTTAGATGATTTTTTTTCAAGAGCAAGAGGGAACTAAACTTGCTTCTAAAAATAAATGCGTAGTAGATAAACATGAAGAAATGTCTAAGTTGACAAATAATTAAAAGAAAAATGAAAAGGCCAGATTTTAGTGCTATGTTCCTCATGCACCTATCATGCTCAATGACAGCTCTGAGGAATGTTTTTCAGCTAAAAAAACACCTTCTGAGTCATCACTCTCACTGACTGCATGGCACTGCTATTCTTAGTTATCTGTGCGATAGCCTGACCTAATCAGTGCAGAGTGGGACAAATTTCCCAATATATGTGTTCTCCAGGGGTAAGTCATCCCTGGCCTATTATTAGGATGCCTATGCCTAGTGAGACACCTAATTCCTGTTACCACCCCTGGAAAGACAGCAGATCAAGCAAAAGCTGACACTGTAGTAAGCCATATGGGAAATAGAAAATGGCCCTCAGTTCACCCTTCTTCTGAGAGCTGATGACAAGAATAAGTCATCTGTGTTGGATTTCAGCTGGCAGGCCAGAAGGGCAAAGCCTACAGCTTACTTTCTGAGCCTTGAGTCATCTAGGCTTTATTAGGAGACGAATGTATTGGTTATCCAGAGAGTGCTTTTAGACGTTAAAAAGAATGGTAAGAAGGAAGTGGTCTGGGGCAGTGAGATTTTTGGGCTGTAAGAACACGCTGGGATCTGCTATTAAAAGCACCACCACAGGTAGGGAGCTACACGCACAGACTCAGCACAGCCTCTGTGGCTGAAGTTGGGATGGGTACTCTAGAGCCAGGTCTCACCAGACAGACCTTGGAAAGCTGATTTCTTGGTCTGCCAAGACATTAGACCTTGCTCAGAGAAAACTCTAAGAAATATCCCCAAAATTGCGACATCAAAATGGCAGTGGAAGAAAGGTGGTTAGAGCACCTCCTTTCCTGCAGGAGACGCTGGCCTGAGGCCAAGCAGTACCTTCCAAGAGGAACATTTTCACTGTCTCAGATACCACCTCTTCCAAAATGCAACATATTTGACTTATGCAATACTAAGAAGTCTGAAATTCATGCATACAATCATCCTTTCAGTACAATTCCTCTTCAGAGTTGAAGTCTCTAGACAAAACAACCAAACAGTGACAACACGGGAAAAGTGAAATACCTGCTTTTCTTTACCACAGTTGCCAACTCACTGGTAGGCAGGACACCTCCTTTTAAAATTGGAGAGCCCTGAATCATCACTTTGTGCCTCATTCAAACATTCACAAGGTCACAGTCTCACCTTTTCTCTAGTCCCTAGGAAATCGTGCTGCTGCGTGCTCAGATGATCCCAAAAATGTCAGCCATGGAAGCTGTGATTTCCCAGGGACAATGAAACATCATTAAAGTTAGCAGACAGTGCACGTTGGTTAAATGCCAGCATCTAAATCTGTCTTCTTGAGAGACCTGTAAATCTGCTCCTCCATCCTCAAGTGAGGAAGTGAAACCTCTGTGCATATACATACGAGATACCCAGAAATATTTCATATCTATGGTGTTGGCTATTAAATGCACAGGTCTTTTTCAAACTGGGTTAATAAATTTTCTTGGACAGAAACTGATCTCTATTTGTGATACACTTTTATGGTCTTCCATAAAGACTAGTCAGAAGTAAAAAACAACCCTCCAAATTTGATACTGATGGCAGTGTACTTGTACAGGCTTATGTCACTTTTGAGTTGCAGAGCATGAATTACTGCAATCACTAAAGATGCCATATTTTTCTTAAGAAACTCCCATAATTTCAGGGTTTTTATTAAGTTAAGTGATATTTCAGTTTGTAAAAGGTACCTCTCATGTCCCATGAGCATTGTGGAACAATTTCACATTTCAGAGCACAGGGAGCCCCTCTAAATCCCTGCATCTTCTCCACAAGCCACCTGGAAGCACTTGACAGAGGGATACCCCACA
>QWTY01009974.1:0-10890 GCA_008033365.1 Pseudorectes ferrugineus
ATTTTTTTAACACTGTAGTTAACCCTTTCACATAATCAGTTTTCTCTCAACTCTGAAGAAAAACCTGAATCTCTTTCAACTCTCTTGAATATGTGAACTAATGCACTTGATAACAGGATTGGATTTTATGTGCTGAGACTTTGTACATTTAGTGTATTGAAAAAGAAGCCATATGAAAACTCTTCTTGTTGTGAATACAGAAAGGGATCTTTCTTCCAGACCCCTGGAAAGACAGAGGAAGAGAGCACTTATCTGAAAAGAGAGGGAAAGAAAAGGAAAGGGAAATCCCTTTCACAGCTTTTTTAAGTTTTTAGTCATTTTAAGAAAATATAGCGACTCTTAGGTACACACTAGCAGGTTCTGAATGCCACTAGGGAGTATGTTCTTTCCCCTTATCTCTGTGGTCCTTTGACAGAGCAGGGTAAGGCAGGAGCTGTGGGAAGGGATAAAGCTTTTCTCTGCTATAGCAATACTCCAAGGGACAGCTCTGCAGGCATCACCTGCTGAACTGAAATGAAAGAGGTGTCCGTCTTGGGAAGAGGAGAAAAAGAGGTCATTTCCTTCTTAAGACATAGCAGTCTGTGGGGATCTATGTTGAATCTCCTTTTTCAATGAGAAAAGGATGACTTGGAAGTCACACTGCCAAGATTATATGAGTGGAGTAGGGGAGAACTGCCTGTTTTTTCCTTTCTGGACTTCCTCTGTGCCTGTACTGGCCTGAATATGAGGGTCTTGAATCTAAGGTAATAATTTCTTTATAAGAAATGGCAGAAAATAGAGCAATATTATATGGGAAAGCACCAAGCACCCTATGCTCATTCTTCTTTGATCCCTACCACAGATCTGAAGCCTATCCCAGTTCAGTGACACTTGTGCTTTACTGATGCACAAAATACCTCAGTGTCCTTTCCACAATCTCTTCCTTTCACACTTCATTTGCTGTAAATGCTGATGCAACACAGCAGGAATCAGCATGGGCACTTCTGTGCCCAGCCCTGGATTTAGGAGATGGTAATAAGGATATACAAGTCCCCTTGCATCCTCGATCAAGCAAATATTCAGCCAAAAGCCAAGCAAATCGTGGTGCTCTCTAGTCACACATGAGGACACACCTGTGCAGGCAAGTGCAGGCAGAGCCCTCAGCAGCATGCTGAGCTGGCTACTTGGTTTCCCAATCAAAATGCCTCTCACCTGGCCTTGTCAGAGAAGGGCAGAGCAAGCTCTACTGTATTAACCTTGAGCTGCTCACAATTTGGGTTCCTTCTGCTTTAGGTTTTGGATTTCCTCTTCTAGCAGATGTTGCTTTTATGGGCCCAGACCTTCAGCTCAGGGCATTCTGTACAACCTTGCAATTTACTAATATGCAGTGGGTTTTCTTACGTTATCATTTCTAAGAAAAAAATGCCACTGCTGTATTCAAAACTATAAATGTTTCAAAGGGCTTTATACAAGTGATTCATCTCATGGGCTCCTTTTTTGTGATACATAATGTTCAACTCCTTTCACGTTTAGAGACTAAGGTGATATTCTTAATAAACTGTGTCTCAGAACATAGGAGAGAATTTAACTTTATTCAACCAGTTCAGTAAAAATCAACCAATGAAATACTATTGAAATAAATATTGAACCTTGTTCCTAAATAGTCCATGAGGCCGTATCTTGATAGAAATCAATAATAGTGCAGATATGCTGGACTTTAGTCAAGTGAATTGATTTTTAACTTAAAAATAGCAAGTAGTTTGACTTGTGTCTTCTTGAAACAGCAGGAAAACTAAACAATATTCTATGATCAATATCATACACATGCATTAATTTTAGAACTTAATGTGTTGACTAAGCATTGTATCTACTGCGAATATCTATATTTATTGGAGGTGATTGGAAGTGTGACCAGGTAAGAGCATCTACAGATATAATAAAGAGACCAGACCTGTATGCAAACATAAGAGTAATTGAAACTTTGACTATATGTAACTATTCATGTTTCCCTAGTGAGCTAAATTCTAGAAATTGCTATTACCTGTAGGACATAGCTAAATCTTCAGAGCCAGATATAATTATTAGAGTGTCAACACCATTTTTCTAGTACAGAGAATAAGGAAAGGAAGAGCATGCCATTGCAAAGCAGTTTTCCATTGTTCTTCATGACCTGTGTCCTCAAGCAGTTTTGGAAACAAAGCAAGGTGAATATACTCCTTTCCCCTTATAAAATAAACAATATTGAACAGAATTAGCAAAAAAAGCAGGATATATGTACATTACCAGTCTGGGTTTTAAGGCAGAATCTGACTTAATTGCATGAATTAATTGCATTGCTTAATTGCATTGCTCTCCCTGTTAGGAGAGCACCAGCAGTAACTTGAACAGCTTTGCTCAGTCTGGGCTGAAGGGGCTGAAGCCTGCCTGGTATCACCTGCTATTTCCAACCTTGATGAAGTTTGTCCACCTTCTACAGTCTAGGAGAAAAATGGTTTCATCAGTAGCAGCTCTAAACCCTCATGTTCCTGAGGCTGGGAGTCTGCTTTTTTCCCCACTTCTAATGTAATTAGAGAGAAGACAAAGCAGACTTATTCTTCACAGGACTGCTGAATGATCAGAGCCCAGTGGGGTCACCTGCAGGGTATGCTGGCAGACAACACATGCTCACAGACTCCTGAACCAGCTTTGAAATTTTTTTTTCTCAGTTTTTTCATAGCTTTATGATTCTAAGAAATATTTGAATTAACATCACAAAAAGAATGAGGGAGTGAAGTCTCTTGTACCCAGGTTAAGATATGCTTGAATGAGGATGCATTCAGTTGGTCAAAGGCTCCTCTGAAGACTCTCCTCAAGACATGGTCCACACAGACACTTCCTTGGAAGCAGACAGGCTTTTCTCTGTTTTAAACAGGATGCTGTGCTAGATGGACCATGTGTCTCATCCACCATGGCAGTCTTTGTGCTCTTTTCTGCTCTGGGGATGCTTCAGTAACTGTGTTAGGAATCTGGAGCCAAATATGACAATGAATCCTAAAAAAAGTGTTCTGCAGAGATATGTTACAGAATTCGCCTGTGGCCAGCAACACTGACCATGTTTCCTAACATGAGAAAGATGAACACTGGCAGTGTATCAGGGAAAGAGGCTGATTGGGCTTGCAGAAGAAGCACCCTGAATAGAAGCAGCTTGAGTGACATCTAAAGAGAATAAAAAAAAAGAACGAGCCTGAGTAGAACTGAATTAATAATGGCAAAAGTTAACATCTCTATTCTTAAAAAGATGTTAAAATGCCTGAGTGCTTCATGCATTTCAGATCTCTCTAATCAATTTCCTTAGATAGATTTTAATGTTTTAGATAAGTTATGTTGCCTCTGTTTGTAGGGAGGTGGTGAAGTCTTATGTTCAAAACAAATTTTAAATTATTTTTTAACTGGTAGCTGACTCCAAATATAGATTATGCCTTCATGTGTGTTAATCTTAGGCTAATATTCATAGCAACTAATAGTATTTAACCCTTGCAAACAGCCTAGCCCAGTGCTGTTAATGCAATCTGGTCTTTCCCAAAATTGGGAAAATGGAATTTTTCTTCAGGAAAACAAATCCAAATCATAGTTTTCACCTCTAAATCTCCCATGTTGTATTTAAAGCCTGCCCTTTCACTTCTTAGATATAGCATGCTGCAAGCAGTGGGAATCTCTGCTGTCACCCTTCCAGCGCTGTTCTTCATTAGGGATAAATATACAGGTTCCCAATACAGTAGCCTATACGTAGCCTCTTGCCATTTTATGCAAGTGGGGTAACCCAATTCTATCCGGACTTAGAGAGAAAGCCTCAGCTTCTGGATCCGCCTGATTGTGCTTGAGCCACCATTTAGGACTTGGGAAATATTCTCCCTCTCCTAGTCAGACACCAAAGTTTCAAATTATGACTTATGTGTTTGGAAATGAAAGGATTCAATAAATATAATAGGCAGAAAGTGTAGACCTCTTGGCATTTGAAGCAAGCTCATGCTTACACATAATAAATATTAAATGATTTTTGTGTTCTAGACTGGTGATACTATGTTTATCCAAGGATTATAGACAGTTTGCTTCCTTTGCCTTTTTGTTCTGAACAACGTGACATCCCAGAATGTGTTACATACGTGTTTTTGGTGTCACTGGGTACACATTCCTGAGTTTTGTATCCTGATTGATGGTACATGGAATGGTGAATGGATTGCCCCAAGCATCTTTTCATATGTGAGTAGCATGTGGGGAAAAAAAATCTGTAAGACTTAATCTGTCAATGCAGCTCAACAGGAGACAGTTCTGAAAAAGTGGATGTGCCCATAACTATCTTCAGTGCTGCTGCTGCCATGCACTAAGCAGCAGCTTCTTTGAAGAAAAAGGCACTTGACAAAATTAGTACGTTCAAAATTTTACTTAGTAACAGAGTACCACAGTAAAGTGACCTCAATTACATTTATTGCTAATGAAACCATCACAGAACTACACAGTGGTGATGAATGTACAATATCTTGAATATGGTCATAGGGGAAAACCCCTTTTTTTCACCATTCAGGTTACCATTTTCATGATCATTTGGTATTCTACCTCAGTCATCTGAGATTCTCTCCTTGCTTGTGATGAGGTGGCACCATGCCCAGAGAGGCAGTAGCTCTTGTTTAGTCTTTTCCTTGCATGTCTTGGAATGAGCTCTCTAATGAAGCTTACTAATTTGCATTTTGATATTTTACCTTCCCCCATTCCCTTTTCCCCCTCCGTTCTTCTCCCATTTTTCTTCCTTACTCTGAGAATTTCAAGATAGCTTTTCAGGGGGGATTGTTTTCCATGCTTTCATCTCTACCTCCCTCAGCTGCGCTATTGTAGATGGCTTTGTTTTTCTTTAATGGATTTTCTTGTAGTGGTGAATAATTGTTTGGTTCACTGCTTCGTTTTTCACGCTTCATTTGCCTCATGTTCAAACTTTTGCACTCCCTTGAGCAATTCACTTTTGTTGCTCCTGCTTTGCTCTGCAGCCTGTGGCTAAGATGAGTGCTCAGCCTGGAGCTCAGGCTGAGGCTTCTCAAGGCAGCAGCTGTGCCTTGCTTTACTTCTGGTTTGCTGGTTTCTGTAGCATGAAAACATCATTTTCCTAGTGGTCTTTAGTACAGCTAGCTGGTGAGAAGGAACATGGAGCAGGTGGGTTGGCCTTTAGCAGCTCAGGGGATTGGCAGCTGGTGGCAGTAGAACAAGCAGAAATTTCTTATCTTTGTGACAAAAGGCAGAGCACGAACTCAGAAAACAGGTAAGGCCTACGTGCTGATTGGATCTCTCTTTGGTTTGTCTTTATATCCTACTTCTTTCAAGTGTTACTCAGTGTTGCAGGTCCTTTCTAACATAAATGACCTTAAGTAATACGTCACCATAGGCATTACCATACATGTGACTATTTCTACTTCAAAATATGCTAGAACAGGAAAAAACCCCTAAACTCATGCAGTAATAGGGATCCTGACTTTCTAGATGAATTGAAAGTTTGCATCTAGTTGAAGTGCTGGGACTGCATGCTCATTCTGGCCTTTTCAAAGTGTCCACAGTCCTGGGTGGAGTTCTTACCTCCAATTCTCCTTCCAGACCATTTTTACTGGGCACTTATTCACATGAAAACCAAGGCAGAGGAGAGGGTGAGAATCTCCTATGCTCTTCGGTCTGATTGAGAGGTAGGGCTGGCCCCCTGATGTCCACAGTCACCTGGGCCTTGGAAGTGTTCTGTTTCACTGAGGGTAAGCAGCGTTGACCAAACATAGCATGTGGTGCCTTCTCTGAATCACAGTATTTTTCCGTAAGGTCACCACCTACTTGAAGAATTTGGTCAGGTACAACAAAAATGGTTGCAGAATAATGACATTTCAACATCTACTTTTGCCCTTTTCTCCACAGTGTTTCTTGTAGCAGATGCCAGCTCCAGGGAGTATACACGGATGTCAAAATTTAAATTGCAGGCACACTGTGTATTTGCTTCTTTTCCAGGTGCCATAGCCTAAGTCATGCAGTTTAATCACTCTGAAGGGAAACAAAATAAGAACAATAAGTTTACAGCCAAATTTAGGCAAAAAGATCCAGTTACCTGATTATAGTAATGCACACAATGTGCCTATGCATCATTAGAGTAAATGTGATCATATCACATACTCTTGTATCTGCTCACTATGGAGCCCCGAGATCCATATTTTCATTTTGTGAGAAATACTTTTATTTGAACATTTGCATGCAATGTATGTCTGCAACTGAAAAATCCAATATTATGGTGTTTGAAAAAAAACCCAACCCTCTAATAAAAAAGGATCTCTAATAAACCAAGCAGTTGATTTAGACTTCCTTGTGATAAATTCTACATTTCAAAGTGATGCTTTGGTTTGTTTTATTTCAGATAAAATATTAAAACAAATCCCTTTGCTAATGTTGCCCCAAGCAAAATACCACGTTTTAAACCTTCCAGAAACAAATAAAGACAGCCTAGAGCTGGCCACAGCCTGGGTCCTACTGAACTCTTAGAGCCAGCAGAGAAGTGCAGGTGGTGGAAAGATTGCTGGATATGAGAAAACTGCAGGTTACTTTTGGGCTGCTAAAAGGTAGATGGAAAGAAGAAAGACCAAATAACTGCTATAGTTTAGGAATGGTACTCCCCAATTTAATGTTCCCTCTAAGACTAACCATGTGCTGCTCACTCACTCCTTCCTTCCCACTCCGCTCCCCATGCAGCGGGATGGAGAGGAGAAATGGAGGCACAAAAGGTAAAGATCACTGGTTAAGATAAGAACAATTTCCCTGAAACAGCAGTGAGATAAGAAAATGGACAGCAATAGCAAGAATGACAGACGATACAAGAAATGAACGGTTTGCATGTGAGTTCTCACCCCCAACAATACCCAACCACTCCCTCCGCCACCCTGCCCTGCCCCAGAAAGAGCCCTTCCCCTGCCCCTGGAAAATGACAGCTGAGGTGGTGTAGAATAACCTCCAGAATCTAGCCATGCTCCCTCCTGACTACTGCAAAAATTAGCCCTGTCCTGGCCAGAATCAGGACATTATCTCTTCAGCCCCCTTTGTGAAATATGTAGTTGGCTAGAGAGTAGTAACTTGGCCAGGGAGGATAAGGCTTTAAGCAACCTGGTCTAGTGGGTGGCATCCCTGCTTATTGCAGCAGGGTTGGAAGTAGATGATCTTCAAAGTCCCTTCCAACCCAAATCATTCTACAATTCTTTGTTCACTGGATTTCCCATTTCCTTCCCCAGACAAGGTCCATATTAAGCTGAACAGTTGCAAGACAATTTTTCTGACCCTGAAAGTAAGTGCACGGGTCACAATTATGTGGCTTCTTCCATCCCAAAAGTAAAACAGGAAAACTGCAGGGAATCTTCATCTGTATATAAATATGGAGTATCCCACGGTGTGTGTCACCTTGTGAAGCATTTCAGCGCTATATGGAGATCACAGTTCTCATGGGCCAAAGCCACATGTGGCAGGGAAAATGCAATTCAACAGTACAAGTTGTCATGGAAACAGCTTGAGCCTGTGCCCTGACTCTTTTCCCTTTCCTGGTATACACAAACCTATATGTCCCTGGCCAATTTAAGTGGGTGCTTCCAGTCAGGATCAAGGGAAGTCTGCAGCAGTCTGGTCTGCCAGGGCATTGTACCTTGTAAGGGGCTTGGTGTGAGGTGTAGCCTTCAGGACAGTCCTCAGAGCTGGCAGTGAGACAGAGGGTCTTCAGGAGGTTTTGCATGGAGCAGGTGAACAAAGCCCAAGTTTATATAGGAGACATTCATGATAAAATGAAAAATAAAATAAAAAAAGTTAGGGTGACATTAAAACAAATCTCCAAACGAGGTTTATATAATTTTAAATTAGGACATAGGCAAATGACTGACTTAGAATGGGATATCAATTTACAGCCTATTGCTTCAGCAGCCCACCCCAACAGCCACTGTAGCTCTGTGAGTACACCCTCTCGCTGTAACTGAGCTATGTGTGTCTCTCAACTCTGAGTTGGCAGAATCAAGAACCCATGCATAACACCACCTGTCTTCAGGGCTGGAGCTCTTTGGGATGAGCTTTATTTCCCCCAGGGTATCATAATGCATAGAATCTAAGGCCATTGAAAGATCTCTTTCCAACTTTCCTTTCCTGGTTTGTTTGGTTTGGGTGTATTTTCCATGTTTTTCTGTTGAAAGTAGAAGATGAAAGGGAAGGGAAAGGCAGAAGCAAGAAAGAAGCCACTCTTATGTTTCCCAGAGTAAAGCAGCTGCAAGTCTTCTTGACCTTCATGTGGACTGTACAAAAGAAAGACAAAATTGCTCCCCCCCTCCATGCCCTTTGAATATTGTCAAGGTGGCGGCCCAATTAGTGCTGTGTGCTAGGCATGCAGAATGGCAGGGTTTTATTTAGTACAAACATCTTCATCTCTGCTGACTGAACAGCAACTAATTCAGATTTCCTCAGACTGCACAACCAGTTCCTATTAACAGTAATTAGAATGAAGTATGTGCATTGAGGGAAAACAGATGTAAATGATGAAGAGATGGCAAGCCCAGTCTCAGTCCCTGCAAATGGTTATCACCACCTTACAGCTTGAAGTGTCTGTCTGCAAAATGTCTTCAGAGGGTTTGGAAATTGTCTTTGTAGGGTAAAAATTCTGCTCTTGGTTCTATTTATGACAATGTTGTTTTACATGTCTGAAAGTGGAGGAAAATTATTTGTTACACAAAATGTCCATGATACCTGCACAAATACAAATTTTAAGGAAGGTATCAGTAAATATTTTCATTGGATTTTTTCCCTGCGTCTGTTACCAAAAAGATTATATAAAAAACAGCAGTGTAAAAAAAACTTCCTACCTTCCTTTAACAGGATTAGCTTATTTCACAAGGGGTGAAAAGCTGTAAAAAGCTGAAGAAACTGAATTCAAAAGTCAGTCTAACATTAAACAGTTGAAAAAAAAAGTCTTAGGTATGGTTTCATTTCAACATAAATTATAATAAGGATAATCCCACCATCTAAAATAAGGATGGATGGATGGATAAATCACCCTCTGAACATGGTAATTCAGAATTCATGCTTAGCTTTCAGTTGCTACCATTGCTTCAGAAAAATCTCAGCCTAAATTTTTGAAAGTTAGTATCAAATGATGCACAGATGTTGGATTTTACCTTTGAAGTGCCTTTCACTTCAGTTTTGGTTACCTTTCTGCATAGTCTTTGGAGGATGGAGCCTCTGTATGCTTACTCACCTTGGAGACCCCTAAGAAGGCAATCTGGCTGAAATACTAGTTGTGTATTACTGCAGAGATTCTTCTTGTCCTGTTGATGTAAATTATTGTGTGCATTGATATCAACAGGATCCAGATTTCATCCTAATCCTCTACAATGCTGCACCTTTTCAGGGTTAGCCTCTTGAAATCAAGAGGAGCTAGCTGGTTCAGAGACCATTTCTTCCATGTCTCAAATCAAAGGGAACACAAACAGATGTGCTGGACAACTGCAGCAAAAGCACATGAACAGTTTTGAAGCACACTATCTTACCTTGGCTAATCATGTGAAGTACTAGGGTGTCCTGTAGTAAGCTAACAATAAACCCTTTTACCAACACCCATTTTTACCCTAGTAATGGAGGTGACAATTTATAGACAATTTTTGCACTCACCTAACATCTGAATGAGTACACATATGACAAAATAAGACTCAGACCTGGTTTTGAAAAAAAAACCCAAAACAACAAAACACCACTGGGCTTGTTCTTAGCTATTGCTTTCTTCTCCCAAGTACTGTAATTGAACAATCTTTATTTTCACAAAAGTGCTGTTCCACACAAGCTCTTAGTGCTTGAGGATCAATGAGAGATGTTGGAAGGTGAAATTTAGACTGACAGAGGAAAAAAGGGCTTTTGCAGCACATTCCATTATTTTTAAATAAATGACCTTAATGCATGCTTTAAGCAGGAGCTGGCCTTGAAGAACGGCAATGGTAAAAGCACTGCCAGCTGGACTGGAACATGGGCCCTTTGTTCCAAATATTACGTATTTATTCTGGATCTAAATGAATATAGGATTTTTTTCCATGCTTTAATAATGAAATGAATGCCTGCCCGCCCCCAGGGAACTGACACTGACCAAGAGGCAAGCAGTTGTCAGACACTGCCTGCAGCAAAGCTTACAGCTGCTCCAGATCAAGCCGCACTGAAGAAAAGACTATTAGGTCTCTGGGGATACAGATAATAGACAAAAATGATAATGTATGTGGACAAAAGTAGAGGACAGTAGTGCTTTCTGGGATTAAGAAGCAGGCAAAAAAATGGTTTTGTTATACCCTGCAAAATGATTGCTGACTCTCGTTTTAGGATGACCCCTGACCTGAAGGAAAATAATGGATGGCCCATCTGCTTGATACACAGGAATCCTCAGGCACCATTTTGTCCTATTATGTCAAAACTGGTGTTAGAATTATGAATGTGTTACCATTTTTCTTTCCTTTGTTACGTGAAACAAAGGTACCAGATACTTACCAAAACACCCCCCTGCAAGTATCATTCCTCTTGCATAGGGATGAGACAGAAGCAGGTCTTCCTTGTGCAGTCTTGCTCCTCACTCTGTTTTCATTACGGAGGAAGCCATCCATCTCAGCTCGGAGCAGGCATCTCTCCAATGAGCTACGGATGGACCGAGAGCTGCTAATAGGATACGGAGGCTTTCATTACTGTGCTACTCATCTGAAGCTGGGCCAGCTGGGGAGAGACTGAAGGGCATTACTGTTTATCAGCTGTGGGAAATAGATGAGGGAATCTATTCTGCTCTCCACTTCATATCACCGGCAACATTTCCAGCTCTCTCAGCGTTTTTTGCAAACGTTTTATGAGAATCTGAGCTATTTTCCC